>JAHWFP010078887.1:0-53823 GCA_023313725.1 Lithobius niger
AATCACAAAGACAGCTACTGCCTACAAACCACTCCTCGTGGTTGCTGAACCAGTCCCAAAAGGCCTGCCAAAACTGTTCCTCACCCTGTTTGACAATTTGGCTACAAATTCCCCAACTATACGACTCAGATTGGGAAAAGGTCTATCGTACGGAAGCTGAGAATCTTTATGAGAAATAGTACCTAGAAGTCAAACAATTCAGGAAGTTACTGGCAATTTGAAAATTAAAAACTAAAACCTCTAACCCGTCACGAACAAAATCGACACAATTCCAGGAAGAGCGACGGACTGTATGAAATCACTGTGATCCCTTCTGATCCAGCAGAGACCTTATAACAACCAACACTTAACCGATCTCAGGAGCCAAAGTGGAGGTTACTCGTTCCAAAATAAAAATCAACTCAATTCATCTCCATGGCGTGCCCAAAGTGATGCGAGAATGATAAACAACATGGTGCTGACCTAGGTGGAAGGTCAGGCAGCGCGCCAGGCGGGAAAGAAGCAAAGTTTTCGGGATAACATAAAAAAGGACTTTTTTATTTTTAAAATAGGCAGCGAAAGCATAAAATAGTGATTTCTAGCATAATTACTGAAGGTAAGGATTTTGCAGATAGTAAGAAACTTCATTGTCACAGAGCTACTGTCAAGAGTCGTAGTAAGCCATATTGTTACCAGCAATGCAAACTATACGTGACAGCACATCCAAAAGCTCCTCACAAACTACGCTGGAGACCGAAAAATAAATGGCCCTTTCCACAAAAACAGCAGGCAAGAAGCTTACCTACAACAGTGTTTCGGTCTACAGCACTTCTGAATACAGCCAGTTCTGTTTTTAACAAGTCAACCAGCAAAAACGATCAGGGCTAGAATTATTGGAAAAACCTTGCGTACCATCAACTCCTATGCAAATTCAAAAATGCATAGCAGTTTTCCGCAACTGATTAGCATTTTTTCTAAATTTTTTAACTTAATTTTTTAATTGTTTGTTTAAAAAGACAATTTTTTAAAATCGTTGTTCAATGGTCATTCTTTCAAAACTATATTTAAAAAAGTTTTGTTTAACACTTTTGGATCCTAAAAACGTACTGGTACGTTTTTATTAATAGTTACTGTGCCTAAAAATGTACTAGTATGGTTCTCACTTTCGTTTTAACCCTTTAAGTGCTGGCGACGAGTATACGCGCCAAAAACACAAGCACAGCTTTGAGTCCTAAAAACAGAATCCAAAGTATGCATGAGATGGCCAACAATGGAGAAACGACAACAATACTAGGTTCCCTTAACAAGCCGACTCTAGAGACGGCCCTGGTCGAGTTGGTAGAGGCGTGTGCCTGAAGTTACAGAGCTCCTTCAAGTTGCTAGTTCTAGTCCCGTCCAGGTTACCCCCTACTTTTGTGGAGATAGAAAATTAATTCAGCAGTCAAAGGGTTAATATACAAAACTGTGGACGGCAGAACGAGCGCTGTTGCTTAGCCAGAATCTTTGTTGGTCATATTAGTTCACTTTTCAATCGCTAGATGGCAGAACCATGCAGTAGAATTTTTGTATTTCAAAGGTTCTAGCTGGAGCGTCTTTTTGAAGTGAAGTGAAAGCCAATGTAGTGTTGTCAGCAAACCCTGAAGTGAAACTGAAGATTTTATTGAAAGTAACACGCTGCAGAGACTAGAATTCTATGCCAGAAAGTGATTACAGTGAACAAATATTATCTTATGGTTATTGGTATGTTTATTTCAGACTTGAGCAGCTTTGTTTGTCACTAGTATGTGTTTGTCGTACTTTTGTCGAAACACAAATATTTAGTCTTTTTTTTCTCATTTTTTACAAAAAGAAATAGTTTTTTTTTTATTTTCACCGAAGTTTCAAAAACGGGGTTTTACCCCTAAAAATAGTTTTTACTTAGCCTAAAATACTTACCTGTATTTTTATTATGCTTTCCCGTTTTGGAAATGCTACCCGTCCCAAACATGAAATCTAACGCTCTCCCAGTCTCTGCAATGGCGCTCCCCGGGGCCCATGACCACCGCTAGGTGGCGCCCCTTTACCCGCTCTGCTTCACAGTTTGTCTCCCCGTCTAAACGGTTCGACGCGGGAGGAGGGTGGGTTCCCACAGGTAAGTATTTTAGGCTAAGTAAAAACTATTTTTAGGGGTAAAACCCCGTTTTTACTGCTAGCCTAAAATACTTACCTGTATTTTTATTATGCTGACTTTGTCCTATTAAGTAGGAGGCGTCGAACCCTCGCCATTGCAAGACCAACCCACCGATAATCTCCAAAATACAAGCATCGATAGGCTCTTACCCTTTTTCCCAGGTATGGGAGACTTACCCTCTAACATCACTTTCAAACCACTTTACCCGCCGCCAAGAACTGTACCCTCTTGTTTCCGGTCGTCGTCGATGTTTTCACCCCTCTGAGATAATGGGCGATAAACGTGTTCCGGGTCTTCCATCTGCCAGCTTCTAGGACCTCCGATATGGTATGCCCTGCCGCTAATGCCCAGGACGATGCCATCGCTCTCACCTCATGGGCGTTGATGGTGCCACTGGGGCCACCCAGCCCCTGCTGGTGGGCCCCCTCGATAACACGGCAGATCCATCTGCCTATCATTCCTGGAGTCACTGGTTCCCGTGTCAGCTCCTCTCCACTCGCCGAGAGTTTGACGAATAGAGGGGTCCACGGGTTGTCGTTGCGACGCTCGTGGAGCAACGGCTTGTCTTCGACTACTTCCTTCGTACGGGCCAGGTAGAACCGCATCGCCCTCACGGGGCAGTGTAGCCTGTCCGGACAGCCAGGCTCCAACGTTGGTCCCAGCGCCGTTACCACTATTGGTGTTGGCGCCTCGTCAGCCCCAAGAGTTTTCGCACGGAACTTCAAATGAGGCAAAAACGACATCTTGGACCAGTCACTATTAGCTCTTAAGAAATCAGTCCCCCTCGCCAGCGCCGCCAACTCGCCTTGCCGCGCAGCCGTTGCGACGGCAAGCAGAAACACAGTTTTCATTGACAGGTGTTCGAAGGACGCTCTCCCCAGCGGTTCGAACGGTGGGCCCGCCAAGTATTGCAGCACACCGGGCAGGTCCCATTGTTGGCACAACTTCCTCACTCTGGGCTTCAAAACACTAAAGGACTGGACAATACGTGACACCACAGGGCTGTTGGCCACCTCCCTACTCCCAGATACCGTCAACACGGAGTTTATGGCCGCTCTGTAGCCCTTAATAGTACTAGGTGCGAGGCCGCCGTCGAACAAGGAATTTAAAAACTCGCACAATTGTTGAGGTGATGGGTGGAGTGGGTCTACTCCTTTCTTGGTGCACCACTCCGTCCATCCCTTCCACTTCCCCTCGTAAATTTGCTTTGACGAGTCCCGTATACACTCTACTACCACCTCCGAAACACCCCGTGAATAGCCCCCTTTCACTAACGTGTCCTTCATAACCTCCATGCGTGAAGGCGCAGGATCTCCGGGTTGGGGTGGAGGGTCCTGCCTTGGTGTTGCGTGAGGATATCTGTTCTCGCCGGAAGTCTGACTGGGGCTTCTGTCTTGTTTGTCCAAAGATCTACAAACCACGGTGCCGTTTCCCACCAGGGGGCCACCAAAATGAACGTCCCCGTTGACTGTTTGATTTTGTTGAGAACTAACTGAAGTATCTTGAACGGTGGGAAAGCATACCCGAACAGATTGTCCCAGCTCAGGCTTAGGCTGTCCGTCGCCACGGCCAACGGGTCCGGATACGGGGACACAAACAGGGGAAGTTGGGCGTTCGCCCGCGTCGCGAACAGGTCCAGCGTCGGGGTGCCCCACCGATTGAACAATTTCTCGCACACTTCCTGGTGCAGACGCCACTCCGTCGTTGGGATCTTCCCTCCCCTCGAGAGTTCGTCCGCTAGCACATTGAGACTTCCAGCAATGTGTCTCGGGACCAGAGTAATTGCAAAGTCCACGCACAGTTGAAAGATCCGATTCACTTCCTGATATAAGGAGCAAGAGTGCATGCCCCCCCCTCTCCTCAGGTAAGACACTGCCGAAGTATTGTCGGATAACACCGTTACCACTGACGCTTTCACCTTGTGTTTCCAGCACGCGAGCGCTAGGAATACTGCACGAAGCTCCAGTATGTTGATGTGGAGCCCCTTTTCCACCGACGTCCACGTCCCGGCCGACTGTTCTTCCCCCATGGTCGCGCCCCACCCCGAGGAGGACGCGTCCGTGATCAGAAGCCAGTCCGACGCCAGGATGTGGATTGGCACGCCTTCCTCCAGGTTGGCGCGGGCCGTCCACCATTCGATCGCCTCGATGGGTGCCCTGTCCAGTGGAACCTGGTCCTCCCACGATCCCCAGCTGTTCCACTCCAGTTTCCGCAACCAGTGTATTGGTCGTACACGCCATGCCCCCAGGGGCACAAGCGCCGCACACGAGTCCATCTGGCCTATGATCTTTGCAAGTTCCCTCGCCTGAGTCGATCGTTGTTCGAGTAGCGATCTCGCCGCCGCCGACACCTGAGCACATCTCGCCTTCGATGGTTTCACTAAGAAGGTCACCGTGTTGAAGGTAGCTCCCAAGAAATCGAACTCCCGGCTCGGCTCCAGCCTTGATTTCGTCGCGTTGACCCCCAGCCCTAATTTGGATAGGAGCGTTACGCACTGTGTAGTGTTCCCCTCCAGAATGGAACGATCCCCTTGGCGCAGCAGCCAGTCGTCCAGGAACGCATGGACGTCGATGAGCATCACATGTAGTGCCGCCAACACCGGCTTCATCATGACGGTGAATACATGCGGAGCCGTGCACAAGCCGAAGGGAAGGACTACAAAATGGTACGTCTTCCCTAGGCAAATCAGCCGGAAATAACGGTATACACTTGGATGAAGGGGTATATGGAGGTATGCATCCTCTAGGTCGATCGACGTAGTGAACTCCTCCGGCTGGATGGCCTCCCTGATGGAACCCAGGGTTTCCATTTTGAAATGATCGGACTTGATATAACGGTTCAAGTGGCGCAGGTTGAATATGAGCCGTGAGCCCCCGCTCCGTTTCGGGATGACTCTGGCAGGACTGTAAAATCCCATTGTTCCTGGAGGCGATTCCTGTAGGGCCCCTTTTCGCACTAACGTCAACACCTCTTCCACATACTCTGTCGACTCGGTTCTGGCGAGAAGCCAGTGTGGGGGCTGTTTGGTCAGGGGGGGTTCCGAAATAAAGTTTGGGGTATAACCCCTTGCCACCACCGATCTTACGAATCGATCGCCCGTCAGCAACCCCCATTCTCCGAGGTGGCACCTTATTCTCCCGGCTACTTGGTGGTGCAGCGGCCGAGACGGTAGTGCCAGTAATTGGTCAATGTCGTGTAGATGGGGGCCTTCCTCCACCCCCTCTGTTGCGTGGGAAAGTCCCACGCCCCTGAGCGCCTCGACCTCTCCCCTGTCGGGTCTGCCCAGAATGCGGTTGTTGTCCTTGCGAATGTGGTTTCTGCGCACTCGAATGTAAGGCACCCCCACGGGGGGGGCTGTCCGCGAAAAGGCTGCCTGTTCCCACCACGGTTGTTCCCACCGGCGCGTGGTTTCAGCGCTGGGGCGGTCAGCTTAACTTTGTCTCGCAGTTCTGGGGCGATAGATAGTAGCTGCCCGTTGAAGAGCCAGGAAGAGCGATGCACCGGCAGGAGCCGTAAGTTTTTGAGAGTGTCCTTACACAGGCCCTCTTGCGAGCCGTCCAAGTAGGAGTCTCGGCGATGTAGCACTGAATTGAATAGCGACCGAGTACCCCAATTAATGGCGTCGGTGTGGAACTCGGACGCTTTCCTCATCAACTTGATTGCAGTGTCAATGTCAGCAATGTCCCTGTCGTCGGGTTCGGCCGCAAGAAAATCCTTCAACCTCGCCGTGGCCGCTGCGTATGCCATGTCGGCTGTCGACGTAGCACGTAGGCTGGCCCGAAGCACTTTTTCGTCCTCCTCGAACTGATTGGAAGGCACTTTCACGAATGGGGGTCTGGGCAACGCAGATTCCATGTCCATTTTACATTCGCTGGACACATACTCAGTTTCGTCGTAAGTCTTGTATCTGCCCGCACGCGGTGCCCCCGCGTTTCCCACCGTGAAGAAAAAACTACCTTTCGTCAAGTCTGGTTGGGGAATGGGCGTCACCGCCGACAACACTTTTCCCTTGTCGCGTAATACGCCACCGTTGACTAGGAGCTGGCGGAATAACACTTGCGATTGGGGAAGGTGGTGCACCTCTTTCGCCACCCGGTCCTGGTTTGCATAGGAGGTAGCAGGTGGCTCCCCTTCCGGCGTTTCCGGAATTATAACTTTAGGGCAGAACACACTGGGTAGCGACCGATACACCTCATCCACCACCCACGTCCACTCAATCGCCTCTTGAGTCGTGTACCCCATGTCCGGGTTACCAGTTGAGATGTCCGGGTTACCGGTTGAGGGGTCCGGGTCAATCGGACCCTGCGTTGCCCCGTAACCCCCCAAACCAGGGTCTGTAGGAGGGTCTGTCGACGGGTTGATACCGGCGTCCGCACCACCCGTCGCACACTGTGGCAATACGGCAGAGGGCATGACCTGACCGTGTTGCGCACTAACACTGACACTGGCACTGGCACTGACACTTAACGAAGCACTTCCATCCCCTTGACTTTGCGAATTTGGTACTAACTGACCACTCCCGCTTGGGGGGGGAGGGGGGGGAGGTGCGGCCGGCCACATATAGTTTTGTGGGTCACCCGGGCACGACTGAGCATTTTGGTTATGCCACCCACCAACGTTTGGCCACGACCAATGGCCGCCATAAGTCGCCCACTGACTCTCCCAGGAACCCGGCAGTCCCCACGGCGGTTGCACGGGTTGGGTAGCCTTGTCCGCACTAGCAAGAGACCCGGACTGCGAGTAGTCCGTCTGCTGCAACCCCGGGTTCCCAGCCAACAACCCGGACCGGGGGGTCAAGGTGTCCGCATGTCCGGTTGCGTGTCCGGGCGGGTTCGCTAAGGGTTGCACCCCAGACCTAGTCCGGGCGGTCCCCATCGATCGCTGGTCGGAGGTTTGTAGGGACGACCCTAAAACCAGCCAGTTAGGATCGTGCGAGTCACCAACCCGCCTACGTTTTGGTGACGTATCGTCCACATCATAAGCTCGCTTACCCGCACTGCACTGTCCATTAGGCGAACCCGGGGGCGTGAAGTTGTCCCGATGATCGCCTTGTCCATCACCAAGAACCGGCGTCGAAGTCACAATCGGCAGCACAGACGGCATCTTCCCCGATTTCGGAAGTCCAAAATATTTCTCGAACGTGTCCAGAATGCCCTTTTGGGTCGCTAGCGCCAGTTTCTGCTCGGCCGCTAGCTGGTCCGCCTTCCTTTGTTCCTCATTCACGGATAGCGCTTTGTCCACACACGCGGCCACCATTTTGGCGATGTCCGCCGTCGATGGCGGGTTTGACAGAGACCCGGACTGCTGTAGCACAAAGGGAGCGACCGCACCCAACTGAAATTGATTGTCGCTTGCCGACGTCAAAGAATCTTCGCCCGAATCCACATAATCGTCTTGCGCCGACATGGAATTGTTTTCTAGTAAGGCTAGTTCCCGGGCTCGTCTCCTCCTATCCGCTCTTTTGCGCGATTCGGCACGTGTTGACGCGATCGACGCAATCACGTCCGGATCCATGTTTACACAATGTTCGGCACATTTATACGACGTAAAATCACATACCCTACATCTCCGGCAAAATTCGTGGGGATCCGACTTATTCAGCCTTTTTCCACACTTCCGGCCGGCCTTTCCAGGGCAGGTAGTTGGTTTTGTTGAATTTTCCATGTATGAAAACGTAACGATCGCGACCATCCAGTCGCGTCCCAAAACAAACTGTGAAGCAGAGCGGGTAAAGGGGCGCCACCTAGCGGTGGTCATGGGCCCCGGGGAGCGCCATTGCAGAGACTGGGAGAGCGTTAGATTTCATGTTTGGGACGGGTAGCATTTCCAAAACGGGAAAGCATAATAAAAATACAGGTAAGTATTTTAGGCTAGCAGTAAAAAAGTGTGTACTATCACCTACTATCCCCCCAAAAAATTGTGTTCATTGGTTAAAAACTAGCAGACTTATAATTTTTTTTGTTATACGTAAACAAGACCAGCAGACATGCTCGAAACAGAACGTCAGGCTTAAAGTGTTAAAGGTAATTTTTGAACGTACTGAGGGGGTGTTCTGTAACGTTGGTAAATCTGCTATTTAAAAAAAAAAAATATTTTCGGAGGACCAGAAGATTTTAGTTGTTTTAAACTTCACACAATTTCAAGATTGTTACATGTTTGTGCATGTCAGACCACACTTGCTTGCTTGTGTTGTCTTTTTTAAGGTCTGGGACTTTCACTTCTATGACTGCATGGGCAAGGTTCCTATTCTAGGTACCAACCTGCTTGCGACCATATTTCCAGAAATTTAAAATTTCAACCATGTTCCATCCGGATCAAATTATTTTTCAATCAGTAGGCAGTAGCCGATTTTAGCTGTGGCTGCCAAGCTGCTGGTCTGTGAGCGTAGAGGTAAGGGAGGTAGAAGGTAGGGCGAGGGGAACGTGCAGACTGGCAGCAATCGTCAACCACAACTGGTTACATTTAATTCGACAGGATACAATTCTAGTAGAGCGAAGGGGAAGGAAGGAAGGGAGAAAAGGAATTAGCAACGACAAAGATGAATTTCAATTTTCACATGGCAACTGCTGAAATTTGCGGTGCAACCTGTAATTTTGAGCCCTGACGACATCTACGAAAGAGCTCACAATGAAAATAAACACTCCATGAATTACTGTAACCACACTACTGGTTATGAAATAGGAGAGAATTAAGAAGCTTCCATTAATTCAAAGACAACAGAAAGTTAGCACACAGAAAACACGCAATGGTAGGTGGGATGCCTCAAAACAGAAAGAGGCTTACTTCCTGTGCCTGGACTCTCCTAGTAGGGATGGACCAATCAGGAAAAAAAAAACCAGAACCAATGGAAGAAAGGTGGACCAGAGCCTTGCAGGGGTGCATTAGGTGACTCTGGCATAAGGCATGTTCTAAATAAATAATTTTTTTAAAGACACTCATTCAGTTAACAGTTCGCCATACCAGCATTAGGCAATCACATTTTAAAAACATCTTCGTTACAAATGAATTAAACATGGATATGCATACCTACCACCTAACAACAAGATTTTAAATGAGGTCACACATTCTTCTAAGCTTAAAACTTAGCAGCATGTCTATAAAAAATTAGCATGTACATAAAAAAATAGTATGTATATAACAAGCACTGAGCTAATTTTTAGTGTCATCAGGTTTGAGGGTTAAGATGTTCTGCAGCTGAATCTCAGTCCACTACATCAAAGCAACAATTCAAGGCAGCGCAGTATTTCTTTAATAATAAGTAACACTACACAAGCTTGTGCAAGCGAGCTGAAACTTGGACTGCACAGTCCAGTCCGCATGGCTACACCAAGAAGTACGGTCCAATTTACTGAACGCAGTCATGATATTCCAAACTTGCTTTGTGCTTTTGGGCGGGATGCCTATCATTCACCATTAATGCTGCAGTTAATAGACATAACTCAACATTATAGACATAAATAAAAAGAACAATACTTCAAAACTTGAATGAGAACATTTTTTTAGGGCTTGCCTCACCAAGCCTGTCGCGTTAAATCTGCTACTGCTCAGCTTGGGACTCTGGCTTGGCTAGGCAGGAGAGTATGTGATACCACCTTAATAACTACAGATATCAAGAAATTAAGCAGCAGAGTTACACAATACAATAGCATTACCTGCTTTTCCGATAGAGAAAGTACAAGCGGTTCCATGTCAGCATGCACACACAGACTAAGCTGGGACAAATTATCTGATGATGCAGGAGTGTATTTAGTTGACAGTGCCACTGTTGCAGCTATAGAGCATGGCTTCAAGCACCAAAACATTTCTTTGGCTTCATGAAGGCTGTATACACTGCATGATGTCAGTGTACATGTCCAAGGAAAGAGATCACTTCCTATACAGAAGAAATAACTTTAATTAAGACGTAATTAATGCTAAGGATCACGATAATATGAACTACATACTTACCGAAGTTCCAGCCCTCTAATGTAGCTATAGGTACATCTTTGGCAACAACTCCAAAATTTGACTTGTGGGTCCCATTGTATAATGTAATTTGTGGTAAATTTATGACAAATAGACCTGGGACACTGCCAGATAAAAATGCTCTGTGAATGCTTCTTGAAATGTTCGAAGTGAGCTGCTGGCTAACCAATGATGAAATGGGGCAGTAAATGGTGCATGAATCCCACTCCACCTATTTAAAACAAATGTGGTTAAAAAAAATAAAAAGAGAGAATTGCCGACTAGCAGCTAAACTCTGTTTCCATTGCATAGACTAAATATGATGAATTTCTCAGAGAACTTGTTCTTGCAGGAGAATCCAAGTGTGTTGCAGAATGGGATACCTTCCTTGACCGCAGCACATTTGAACTTACTAATCCACAAATACAATTACATTATCCTTAATTAATGCAAAACTCAATTCACTTCCATGTCTCTCACCTCGCGCTTCCTCACCACTACCCCCAGCTGGAGAAAACCCAGAGCCAGGAAGGCAGGCAGGAGACAAATTGTAACACAGTGTCATCGAATTCTACTCAGAGAACTTAGATCCTCCTGCAAGAACAAGTCCTCTGGGAGAATCATCATTTCCACAAATATGCCATAAAATAGGCAAAAAGTGCCAACAATAATGAAAAAACATGTAAATATACGGGAACACGAGATGGATGCGACTTGACGGTCGTGCTTTCTGAGAAAAGGAAGAGATAGATCCATGAACGTGTGAGGCTCTCGGCTGCGAAATGTAGTGGCTGGTGAGCATCACAGGACTTTAAGTTTAATCAGGAAAAAGCATGTAATATTAGACAAAATGCAAAAATTTAATTGGGTAAGTATTCAGGAATAAAAACCCTCCATTTGTATGGCAATATAAGTAATTCTCCCACAGGATATTATAGCCAGAACGGTTTTTAAAATTCCTTTTTGGTGCAACAAGCTCGGAAGTATCATCTTCTACTAAATTTTTAAAAATTTATTTGCACTGAACTGGCTCACAGTAACCAAGCCAATGCCAACTGGTTTAAGATATGTATAAAAAAATCTAAAACTCTTTTGATTCATAAAATCATTAAAATGATTTTAGCACACATATTTTAAGCCAACATTTTTACCGCAAAGAATCTGACCATTTTACTTTGAGTTAAGAAATATCGAGTAAACAATTGACGCTCAAACTCAAAAATGTCAATACTCATCACTTCAGTATTGCAAATTTTCGATAGGCATTACCCGAAAATAAATATTTTCAGTCCTCCTATCTTCGTCAGGCAGCAAGAAACGTGTGAACTACAGTCTACATAATTGTATGCACTCTTCAGATGGATCGAATTCTATCGAGAACGATTCAAACTTCACACGTTCTCACGTTCACACGTTTCTTGCTGCCTGACGAAGATAGGAGGACTGAAAATATTTATTTTCGGGTAATGCCTATCGAAAATTCGCAATACTGAAGTGATGAGTATTGACATTTTTGAGTTTGAGCGTCAATTGTTTACTCGATACTCAACATTTTCACTAATAATTATGTGCATTTATGCTTTCATTCAGTTATTTATGCAACGATTTCAAAAGTAAATTTTTTTAACTTCATGTTGAGTAGTCTGCTATTTGATTGTGATGCAAGGCCAGAGCCTCCGTAACTTGCAGGCCTGTACACCACTTCTCCCACAGCAACTGATTAAACTTGCCTTTTAGAGGAAACTGGACGCTGGGTTTGAAGGTCCCTGGATATTCATCCGCACAGCCTTCTCTTGACTGTGGTGTTGAATAGCCAGGGATTCTAGGCTTCTCAATCATCATTGTTAGAGTTGGACTTGAGGAGTGTCACAGTGCCTTCCCATTTCCCAGTTTATTCAGTATCAAGTTTGCAGGTGGTGAACTGCTATGCCATTCGTTACTACTCACAGTCATTCTGACCCCCTCCAACTCCAGAAATAACCAAACTGTAGAAAATTTCCAAGGATATTGGAATTTGTGAATAACCTTTCCTTTGAAATCTAAGCGTACAGAACGTAAAAAGAACATTTTGCCGTCCCCCAGCCTGGCCGGCTAAAAATGGTTTCTTTTTGCCTAAAACATACTTAACCTGGTAATTTTAGCATTACATTCCTCAAATGTGATGTTCCCCTGGAGGTTTCTTCCGGTTTGTAGACGCCTGCTTGCATGTCCCACCGTGCATGCGCGGCGCGGTCCCCCCTTATAAAAGCGACAGGGCGCACGCTATCGGCATTCATTTTACTCTCAATGTGTCAGGCGGTGACTCGAGAGGGGAGGCAGGCCGGGAGTTAAGGTTAAGTATGTTTTAGGCAAAAAGAAACCATTTTTAGCCGGCCAGGCTGGGGGCCGGTAAAATGTTCTTTCTTTATTGCCAAAACATCTTAACCTGGTAATTTTAGCATTACCAGTTGACCTCGTCAAAGTTGGTGGCGGGCACCGTCTGTACGAGCGCCCCGGGATGCAAGCAGCCTTTCCCCCATGAATTTTTTTATCTGCAAGAGAAAAATTTGCACTTTATTCAGAACAAAATAGGCTAAACAGGAATTTGGTCTCTTTCGTGGGAATTGGTGGCCCTGAAAAGGACCGTTGTTTGAGGGTCTTGCTTCTTCCTGGATGTTGCTTCTGCTTCGGTCTGAGTGCGTAAGGGGGGATTGACCACAGTTCTGGCTGCGACGATCGGTCCTAGCCGGTGTAGTCCGGTTTCGTCCTTCGTCATGTCTCTTAGGTAGTGGGACGTGAAGGTGGATTGGTGGCGCCACGATGCTGCTGCTAGGATTTCTTCGATTGGTGTGGCATTGTGGTGGGCCCAAGATGTGGAGATAGCTCGTACTTCGTGCGCCGCTATCCTCATGTTCTTACTCAATCCGTGCTTGTCGTAAGCTGCTTCGATTGTTTTCTTGATCCAGCGTGACACCATGGCGGTTGTTCTTTCGCCAGTTTGGGGGTCTACTGGAAGGAAGAGTTGAATCCTGCCTCTCCGAATGTCTTCGTGTTGAGTGCGGGCTAGGTAGAAGCGGAGAGCTCTGATTGGGCAGAGGAGGCGTTCCGGTTCGTTCCCAGTGAGGTTTGAAAGGGCAGGGAATGTTATGGGTTTCGAGGGTTCGGATGGTTTTTGAGTTTTAGCTCTGAAGGACGCTCTCGGGAAGAGTGTGACTGAGGAGAAGTTTGGGCCGAAGATGCAGTATGCCGGGTCTGCCGAGAGGGCTTGAATCTCAGAACATCTTAGACTTGCTGCCAGTGTTACGAGGAAGACAGTTTTGCGGGTCATGAGGTGGAGTGAGCTGTCTTGCATGGGTTCATAGGGGTTCTCCATTAGTGATTGTAAGACGATGGAGAGGTCCCAGTCGGCAACGGAACGTCTGGTGGTAGGTCGATCATTTTCGTATGAGTGTAGTAGGGCAGAAATTCGGTAGTCTTCCAGAAGGGCAGTGCGACCGGCAGCTTTGAAGACGGAGTTTAATGCAGACCGATAGACGAGGATGGTGGAGCCTTTGAGTTTTTCAATGTTGAATAGGTCACCGAAGAGGCTTAGGAGTTCGGGAAGAGAGGGGTTGAGTGGATTTGTATGTTTTGTGATACACCAATGAATCCACTTTGACCAGTGGCTGTCATACATGCGGTTTGTTGATTCTCTGGTTGCTTTGGATGCGATGGGTTCAGCCTCTTCTTGATGAATGCCAGCCTTTTTGAGTAGCCTTTTTGAGTAGCCACCCGTGTAGGTTTAGGAGTGGGAGGTTCGGGTGTAGTTTTGTTCCCTTTTGTTGTGACAGAAGATCTGGTAGATGAGGGAGATTTCTCGGAGTGTCGACTGTTAGGTCTAGGAGGAGCGGGAACCAGGCTGCTGACGGCCAGAGGGGGGGCTATTAGAATGAATAGACCCGGGCTTGATTCGATTTTCCGAAGTACTTGTGGAATCAGTTTGAAGGGTGGAAATAGGTAGGCGAACAGGTTGTGCCATGGGAACGTAAGAGCGTCTACCGCTACTGCTGAGTCGTCCAGAATTGGGCTGATGTAGTGGGGAAGTCTGGCATTGTGCCTCGTGGCAAATAGGTCCAGCATTGGTCTGTCCCAGATGTTGAAGAGAGATTCGCGGATGGATTTCTTGAGGCACCATTCGCCTGCTGGTGGTTTCAGGCGTGAGAGAGAATCTGCAATCACATTCCTGTTGCCTGGGATGTGAAGTGGTAGGAGGGTGATGTTGTGTGGGATGCACAGATTGAAGATTTCTGTCATTAAGCTGTGGAGCGATCTTGATTTCGTGCCGCCTTCTTTCTTGATGTAGCCCAAGGCTGTTGTGTTGTCTGCCTGGATCTGTATGACCTTGTTTTTGATGAGTGGAAGGAAGTGTCGGAGGGCTAGGAGGATTGCACGTAGCTCCAGTGCGTTGATGTGGTCTTTGAGGGTGGCAGGCCACAAGCCGGAGATTTCCTGGCTGTTTAGGTGTGCTCCCCAGCCAGTGCTTGATGCATCCGTGAAGATTCGGTGGTCGGGTGGTGGTTCCTGTAGAGGGACGGATTTCGACAGGTTTGTGACCTCGAACCTCCAGTTGAGGGATTCGAAGGGGAAGTCTTCGTTGCGCGGGATCTGTTTGTCTGGATTGTTTTGGTTGATTGAGTAGTTGTCTATCCGGTAGTGATGGAATGGTCTTACCATCCAAAGCCCGTAAAGGACTAGATTGGCCATTGCGTCCATTTTTCCGATGAGGGAGTTTAGTTCCCAGGCGGAGAAGATTGGTTGGAGGCGGAAGAGCCGGATGTGATGTAGGAGATCCTCTATGCGTTCTGCGGACGGGGAGATTGATGCCGAACGCAGGTCTAATGATGCTCCGAGGAACGTGAAGACTTGTTCTGGAAGGAGTCGTGACTTTGATAGGTTTACGGCAAACCCTAGGCTGTACAGCAGGTTGATGGTTTTGTCCTTGTTGAGTTCCAATTGAGACGAGTCTGGGTTGTTGAGGGCCCAGTCGTCGAGGTAGGCATTGGCTTGTATTTGGTGCTGGTGAAGGTCCGCCAAGATTGGTTTTAGGACTAGGGTGAAAATCCTTGGGGCTGCATTCAGGCCGAAGGGGAGGCAGCGGAATTCGTAGATTTTCTGGTCGTAGATGAAACGAAAGTAGTGGGTGATTGCTGGATGAAGGGGGATGTGAAGGTAAGCGTCTTCCAGATCGATGGTGACTGTCCAGTCGCCCTGCATGAATGATTGGCGGATGGAGTCTAGGGTTTCCATCTTGAAGTTTTCATTTTGGATGAACTTGTTGAGGGGTTTCATATTGAAAATTAGACGTAGACCTCCTGATTTCTTTGGTCGGGTGAAGATCGAGCTGTAGAAACCCGGGCCTGGGTTGGAGAGCTGTCGTACCGCATTCTTCCGTAGCAACTCCGAAACTTCGTGCGACAAGGCAGCTGTCGTTTGGGGCGAGAAGTCCCATGGGGGCGATGGCGACAGCGGCGGTTGGTGTAGGAACGTCGGACGAAAGCCGTGTTTTATTATTGACAGGATTTCCAGGTTGGTGGTTAATTTTTCCCAGGCCGGGAGAAAATGGCGTAATCTGGCTCCGACCGGGAAGCCAGCTAGGAGCAAGGCGTCATTGTTGATTTTTGCATTGAATTCTTCTACCCCCGGGGGATGAGAATCGGCTCCTTCGGTCGGGGGTAGCGGCGCGCTTCTGCTGGGAGTGTTGGCCGGGGCGGGAGCGGGGAGCGTCGGAACGAAAGGGCTGCTGGTTACGTCGTTGAGGAACGGCAGTGTCGTCCGGGCGGCTAAAGGATGATGCCGTGTTCTTGTGCCAGTCGTCGGCGGGGCGGGGGTTGGCTTGTCTGTTCCACGAGAATGGCCGGTTTGAGGTCGTGGATTGCTTTTGTGGCCTGGGTTTTCTTGAGACATCGAGATGGGGAGCGAGTGTCGGGATCTGTCCCCGAAAAAGAGTTTCAGACTCGTGGATCGGTTGGTTTCTTAGGCGGTGTCATGTGGAGAAGTTTAGGTTGTTTGCCGACGACAGGGCGATGTCGCGAAGGAGGAGAGTGTTGTTGAATAGCGCACTTGTCGCCCAGTTCATGGCGTGGTAGGTGGCGAAGTTGGCCTTTTGGAAGAGTTGGGAAATCAGGAACGGCAAATTCTTGAGCTCATCTGTAGAGTTGTCGGACGACAGCTTCTCACATAGGGCGTTGATAGCCGTGTGCAGGACGTCAGCTTGGGAGGCCGCCCGTAAGCTTAGCCGAAGACATTTGTCGTTTTCGTACAGCACGAAGGTAGGAATGTCGGTCTTCTTGGGTATAGACATCGAAGTGCCGAAGACCATCTTGACTTCACTGCAGATGAATTCGCATTCTGGATAGGTTTCGAAATTGCGAGGGTTCGTGGCGCCGTCTCCAAAGGATCTGAAGAAGCCGTTTTCACGGCCGTGACGCAGCATCGAAAGTTCCGTGTCGAGAAGAAGGGGATCGCCTTTGCCTAGAATGGAGCCTTCGTTGCGGAGTAGACACGTTAGGAGTGTCGTAGACTGACCCAGGAGGCAGCGGGGCTTGGCGTCCTTGTCCCTGGAGGCAAATTCAATGCGTGTCGTTAGGCCACGGTTGATGACGGGAGCGTCCGGTATCTTTGAGGGCTTGAATAGGAAGCAGTCCGGGACTGTCTGCTCGACAGTCTTTAAAAGAGCTGCGAGCGACAGGGTGGCTTCGTCAGGAGTGTCGTCCGGGAATCTGATGCGTTTCTCGGCAGTAGGGGCGGGCGACAGCGGGTGGCGCGACGACAGTGTGTCGTCCGGTTTGCGCTTGGATGCCGAGGCCGGCGGAGGAGAAGCGGCACGCCTGTGCCCTTCGTGGCTAGAGGTGGATGTGACCCAGTCCTGGCTAGGGTGGTCCTTAATTTTTAATTTTTGATTCTCCATCGGGACACCCTCTGAATAGTTTCTAGTTGTGAAAATAATAATACCTGTAAAATATTTTCTTGATCATTTAATATTTACTGGTCGCTACCTAATATTAAAATAGCTATCTTTTTAAATTTTGCGCCAACCATGCCGCTTGAATTAAAATAGTTAAGAACAAGATACCAGGAGAAAAAAACTAATATTTTTACACATCCAAGTTTCTGAAGTTGTTGTGAAGACAAAATCAAGGCATCATGTTAAACGTTATCACTAGGCAACCTAACGAAATTTGGTGAATTGGACAACAAGCCAGTCAAACTCCCGAAAAAAAATTACCATCGTAGCGGGAAGAAATGGAAGATTTTTTCCACCTTCACTTAACTGAAATGAAGACTATCGGCAAAGGTTCAAATAGAACTATGGAAAATGTTTTAGAAATTGGGTCAAAGGCAAGGATCTCAACACTTAAAACACAACACAATATTGAAAAAGTTAAAAAAAATCTTCAAGAGATGACAGAAGGTGAAGAAAAACCAAAACAAGAAAGCCAAAAGATCTAATGCAGAAACTGCTTTCAGCAATAGCTTTGATGAACTTTTTGATATTGCACATACTGAAGCTTTATTGCTGATAAAAATACCTAAAGACAGAGATTCTTTTACACACAGCGGGAAGTAGGACATTATGGCAGGAGTCAACAAAGTACTAGCTAAGACGGAAGCAGAGATTGCAGCGAAAGCTTTAAAGAGGGACATGTGAAAGAAACAAATGGAAAAAAGAAGGGTTCTTGGCATCGATGGTAGCTCTCCTCCTGATCCTCTGATGAATATAATGCTAAGAAGTGACATTCACCATCAGATGATGATTGTGAGAAGCTGACTTCTAAGGAACATGAAAAGCCTCTTCATAAAAGAGAGAGAAAACAAGTTATTACTCTACGCGTAGGAGCTGTAGTAGATCGCACTGAGGTGAGCCACTATAATACAACAGCCCTTTCTGAATAACTGGCGAAAGGTTTTAATCGTGATATGGCTGAATACACCGTCAATCGTTCGTCAATTCACCAAGGTCGCGTTGAGGTGACCATTCGGTTTTTGGGAAGTACGCCTTATCACGATGTTCACTTAATGACTTCTTGGTGGTACACAGAGCAAAAGGGCTATTTATGCTGTTGGATGTTAAAAAAAAGTTTTCTCTTACGAATATAGAAGAAAAAGGATGCATCTAGCTATTTTTGTAGCACATTTCTGCTTGAAGATTCGGTTCCAAGCTCATTTTCGAACGAAAACACCGTCAAATGATTTGTTGTTTTTGCAGGAACAACACAAATATAAGTAAGTCAATAAAAGTATTGCAAATGCAGCCATCAATAAATTTTCTGCACATCTCCGGCACTTTTCTGAAGAACTAGTGGCTCTTGCATTCTTTAACAGAATGGTAACTACAGACATAATCGTTAGTGCAGTTCAAGAAGAAGGTAGTCAGGACAACCCCAAATGTGCTATGGTCGATCAGAATGCCAGTGATACAAGAGCTTGGAACACTGCCTCAGTGCACACCTTAAGTTTTATTTAAACTAATGAGCATCGGCTCCAAGTTGATGGAAACGGATCCTGAAGAATGGATTCTTAATGAAGAATACATTGTGGCAAAAAAGAGGATACCAGCTGCAAAATGCAAATAACTTAGCAAAACGAGGATTTGCATTTATGGACAACTACAATCACCATCACACGTTTGATGAGGAACAAAAATTGTACTTTCTACAAGTTGTAAGTGAACATAATTTAATATTGAACATTAATATTGCAACGTTCTGTTTGTTAAATTTTAAAGCCAATAATGGACTAATGGACATCGGAAACACTAGACAGAAATGGGGAACTGGCGGCAACCCTGCACCGCCCCAGTTCCCCATTCCAGCCTAGTGACAGACCAATGTTGAAATTTAACAAACATGACGTAGCTATATTAATATTGTAATATATTAAGACCAACAAAATAATAAATTCTATCTAGATAGTTACATCTACCTTGTTTGCATTAAACATATTAAAAACTAGCTATTGGCGTTTCCGGCTGAAATCTACGGAAATCACGATACCAGGTAGCGACCCCTAAATGTGGTCCAATTTTGATTTACTTTTGGCACAAGCATTTTTTCATCAACAGGAACCATTTTCAAGGGTGTCCCGTCACAAATTCCGAAAAAAAAAATTTCTCATTTAAATAAGGACCACCCTAGTGCGGGCCTTCCGTACCGATGATGTGCAGGTGGGAGGCGGCATCGGGTTGACTTGTAGGTGGCGGACAGTGTCGTGTACGATTTCCCGTACGACACTGCGGCTGACGTTTAGGCCTATCCGGGAGGAGTTGGACGACAGGTCGAGCAGCAAGTTTCGTTCCGGAGAATGGGCGAGCGTCGCTCGGCGTAGGTTACGCTTGGCGGCCCGGTAGGAGTCCTTGGCGACTTGAAGGTCTTGTCGAAGCGACGACAGATCCAGAGGAGCGGCGAGCGCTGGCCCGGGAGGAGTGGAGAGTCAGGCGATGCGACATCAGGCATGGCATCGGCGGGTGTCGTACGGGAAGGCGCGGCGAGGTCGAGGGCGGATGCCCAACGGCTGCAAGATCGAAGTGAGCAAGAGCAAGAGCACGAGGACGATCGAGCGGCGGACGAAGCGTTGTCCATCTTCGGGAAGAATCCAATTTTCCAAACGACGGTTGGGGAACCGTGGAGCGAGGTGGCGTGGAGACACCGCTGGAGGAAAATGAATGCCGATAGCGTGCGCGCTGTCGCTTTTATAAGGGAGGACCGCGCCGCGCATGCGCGGTGGGACATGCAAGCAGGCGTCTACAAACCGGAAGAAACCTCCAGGGGAACATCACATTTGGGGAATGTAATGCTAAAATTACACTAAATTTTACCATCAGTAAGAAATGTATTTCTGAAGGGAGAGGAGCTAAATTATTAACCAGCAAGACTGACAATTTGTTACAACTTTTTATAAAAACACAGAACTAAATCTGCTTAAGAAACCTTAAACCCAACAGAATATTGCAAGGATGAACATATACGCACAATAATGAAACAAAGCTTGTGGAAAGCAGATACTTGTATAGCCCTAAAACCATAGCTGCTACACTACCTGTACGACTAGCCGTTTTAGAAGATTGTAGATGTCAACACAAAAGTGAGTCCAGTCGTTTGGCATATTCCTCCCATCATCATCATCCTTGTCATGAGGATGAGTGGAGCAGGAAATAGTCTGACTTCCAGTTGGAGCAGACATACGAGTACTGGATGGAGCAGACTCTAAAAGAAAAGGGTCGGAGTAAAGCAACACACTAGTTGATTAACAGGCCAAAACAACTGTGTTGTGAAAGCTTTTTATGGGTTCAAAACTCGTAAAATATACGGCAAAAAGAAAAAGGCTTCTCAGTCCGTTCTTAATAATTACCTATTGCGAACCAAATATGCAAAAGTGACTCATCAAAATGTGTTATTTTGAATCCTTTTGTGTTACAAGTTAGTTATGTAAATATTGTCAGAGAAATATTATCGTAATGATACAATAAAGGTTTGATAAACACAAGCAAACTGTACATACTGTGGCTATTTCATTATCTAAATAAAAAAGTCCAAATTTTAAGTTGTTATTAGGTGTTCCCACCCCGACGTACTTAGAGAAGCATGGAACTTTAACTGAGTTGCCTGCTATTCAAATTTTAAGTTATTTTAAGTTGACTCGGATGATTCTGAACCGGATCTGGAAGAAAGGGAAACCTAGAGAAAGCAAGGATTAAAATCCAACCCTTAGGTACTAAGATCTTAGCATCTTGGGCCCCAGCACAAAAAAGTTTAGTAAGTTGTTGAAACTTTCACCAAAGGAATGCAACGAAACGATTCTACATTAATTTGTATTGGGTTTCTGCAAATTTGCCCCAACATGAGCAAGATCCTAATAAAACCTTTTTTATTAGAGAAGAAGTACTGCTTCGTTGTCCAGTGCAGAAACAGCGTGGTCCCAAAAGAGAGGAGCAGTTAGTCTTGCCTTTAAATGCAGAGAATTAGTCCTGCACTCAGCCCACACAAACGCATGTCCAAAGTTTTGGCAGTCACAGTCTTCAATAGGCCTTGCACCAAAACTGATGTCAGTTCATTTCTGGGGCCAGTCGGGTATTACCAGCGGTACACACCCAAGTACTCACAGAAATGTGCATCACTTACTGATGCGTTGAGTGGGGTAGCAAAAAACAAAGAGTTTCTTTGTACTCTCAAAGGAAGCTTCGACTTTAAAGCCAGAGTGCTTCGAGCTCCTGACTTTAATCAAACCTTTCTAATGCACTGTAATTGTGCCAAACGTGGGATGGGAGTCGTCATATACCAGGAATTTGAGGGTGAGGAGCATCATTGCCTGTACTTTTCTCGAAAGTTAAGATCTCGAGAACAGGCCTATGGAACCACAGCGAAAGAGTACGAGTGCAATGTTTGGGCAGCAACAAAGTTGCGTCCATACTTGTATGGTACGCACATTGTTAATTGCGGGCAAAAATGGACATTTAATGAGATGGAGTCTGCTACTCCAAGATCTCGCTTATGAGGTCAGGTATAAGCTTGGGAAGTTAAATAGTAATTCTGATGCTGTGTCACGTCGCTTTTCCGATGCCAAGAAATTTGTGTATTGGTGTTTTTACTATTTTTTAATATGACAAGAATGGTTGTTTTTATAATTTGTTGATTTTAAGTTTTCTTAAACAGTTTACCAGCAATAGAGTGAAAATTCTCCATATTACGCCGACTTCCACACTACACGTAGTTCCTTATCTAGCAAATTTTCGAATGCAGTCTTCTTCAGGCTCTTCAAAGGTAAGTTTATCTTTCGTTTACATTCTTTGTTGTAAACACGATCACCACCCTAGTTTGAAATCACCGCTTCGCGTAGCCTCCCGAATTTAGAAGGCCCTTCGTCACTGCCAAGCTTCACGTCTTCAATAGGCCATTCCAACCTCTCAGATTCCATTTTGCATCCATTTTTGGGCAGGTATTGTTGTGTGCAAGGCCGATAAAGCGAATCTGACCGTGGTTATATCCAAAGAGTGAGCATGATGAGAGAGTAAGGAGTGAGCTTCAGGAGTCTAGTATTTATGTGGACAAATGGGTCGATTATGGTAACAGGTCTATGCTCGACTTTGTGTTCAGATTGGAGAGATTGATGGAAGAAGAACACTTGAGTGCTCAAGAGGTGTTAGATTTGACTCCCAAAACCCCCCCAGCGACTACCTACTATCTTCGCACAAGTCAAGACTCATAAAGAGGGGTCTCCCTTTAGGCTCATTACATCCGCTAAGGGAGGAATGGCCCAGAAACTCGACTGGGTAGTCACTGAGAGGTTTAAAGAGTATGTTAAAGGTGCCAGTAGATTGAAGAATACCAGTGATGTTTTGGACGACTTGAAGGGACTGCGACTGGGCAAAGGGGAGATCATGGTGTTCTTCGATGTGGTCAAGATGTTCCCCAGTTTGGGGCACAGAATGATCTTGGATATGTTGGCACTCTAGAGGAGGTGGTGGAAAGTGCCTCAAGAAAGAGTTTGAGAGAGATCGAGCGCTCCTGAAAGTCTTGCTGCCATCTATTTAAGTTGAGTTTGGAGGGAGGATTTATTGGCAAGCTGGAGGAGCCCCTATGGGCTACTCTAGCTCGCCAATAATCGCTGAGATGGTGCTACAACATTTAGAAGAGATGGTGTTAAAATCTGGGCTGGAATTGAAAGTGTGGAGGAGATTTGTAGATGATGCCTATTCGGTGCATAAGGAGAAGAGGCTTGAAGATGTGCTGGTTAAATTGAATAGCTGGAGACAAGGGATTGAGTTTACGGTAGAGAAAGAGGAAGATGGAACACTGCCATTCCTAGATTTGATTATTCACAGGGAAGATGGAAGCAAGATAGTTTACGAGCCGTATAGAAAGCCGATGGCAGCAAGAAGGGGCATCCCATACCAGTCGGGCTACCCGAAAGAGCAACTAAAAGCCATAGCACAGAATGAGTTTGTCAGGCTGGTAACCAATTCGAGCTCAATTGAGAGAGCGTGGCCGCACCTCCAAGATGCAAAACGGAGATTCCTAGAATTGGGATATCCTGGGGGTATGTTGAATGGAAGTCAGTGGCCAGTGCGAGGGGACAAAACAGACTCGGTGGCGAGAAGCTACAAAAGGAAGAAAAGCCCACAGTGTCGCTGACTTTCCTAGAAGGAGTACGTAGCCCGATGCAGAAGATTTTAAAAGATAATGGCTTTGCTTCGTTCTAGAGGGACTGGGAAAGAAGATTCGAAAGAAAAATAAAGTGGAGAATGACAAACAAATGCAAAGGTAGACCCAGAAACCCCAAGATGAGCAGGCTCTATGAAAAGTGGCAAACACCAGCGAAGGAGTTTATAGAGTGCCATGCAAGGACTGCGATGCCGTATACATTGGCGAGACGAGAAAAGGTGTTCGGACACGGGTTAGCCAACATATGGGGAAAGTGAGGAACGAGAAGAAAGATAACGGCATAGCAGTCCATTACATGGAAAACCAGCATGAAATGATGTGGGACAGAGCAGAGACACTGATTCGTTCAAATTTTAGATGAGACAAACATCTGAGAAGATTGGAATCTATTGCAATTTAGCTCCATGAAATTAGAAAAATCAATGATGAATACCAGGCCCCTTCCTCCCCTCAAGTGTCTAACCTAATTGGAGTCGATATGAGAAAACAACTAGATGCAAAATGGAAACTGAGAGGTTGGGAATGGCCTATTAAAGACGTGAGGCTTGGCAGTGACGAAGGGCTTCTAAATTTGGGAGGCTACGCGAAGCTGTGATTTCAAACTCTGATGGCTACAGGCTGCAGTCGAAAATTTGATAGATAAGAACTATATGCAGTGCGGAATTCAGCATAACATGGAAGACTTTTCACTCTATTGGAGGTAAATTTAATACAGTGTTCCACAGTAATGAGTGTAAACGTTACGGACTTTTTCTTTAACAGTTGTGTTATAGTTACATTCTTCAAGAGAACTTTTTTACGAGTTTTAAACTTAAAATTTTTCATTGCACAAAAAAATTATGGCAAATTTTCCAACTACGTTTCCTGAAAAAAAATCTGAAGGGTTTTCTTGTATCTTTCCAACTGTAAAAAAAGATATCAGTAGTTCGAAGTCACCTGAAAACTTAGTATTGCAATTTAAGTTGTTCAGTAGTTTCATTTGAATACGTGCTCACTGCCTTGCATTTGCTGAAGGTATCAGACCCTATGTTAAGACACCCGGGTTTTTTTCGTAACCTTCCCAGATAAAAAAAAAAAAGGTTTGTCCAGAGTTAAAGTGGACCAGTGGAGACACATATATGAGAGTAAATGAAGGTTAGCGGTAACAATTTATCTTATTGTATTTAACTGTCAAATGGCTCATTTCCTCCATGATCACTTAATTTCACAAAGAAGACACTCTCAGTCTTGCTAATTTTCAACAGTACCCCTACTGTCTTCATCAGGCCCTCCAAAGTTCAATTTAGGTCTCTAGTTACATCCTTGCTTGTTGTCAGTTGCTTGGATTTGAATTTGGCAGTTATCACAGCCTCCAGTATTTGCAAGGCATGGCCTACATTGTGGCCTCCCATACTTGCCAAGGCATAGGGCCAATCTGGACTGTTGATTCTCCATTTGTGCGCCAACCTCTCTCCTAAATCTTTTCCTACTAAGTGTCCCACGTTGGGGTGTGATGGACCCTGGATATTCATAAGGGGGATCCCATTCTTTCTTTTCATGGTGTTGGATAGCTATAGATTCGAGGCAACGAAGATGATTGTCCCATGCCGAATTAGAATGGATAAGCGTTTCTGTTCTTTCCCAACCAATCTCATGCTGTGTGGCAGTACAATGGGCTGCAATACCATAATCTTCCACCTCATTCCTAACATTGCCCATATGCTGGCCCAGCCGAGTCTTCACTCCTTCCAAGTATGGGAGGCCACAATGTAGGCCATGCCTTGCAAATACTGGAGGCTGTGATAACTGCCAAATTCAAATCCAAACAACTGACAACAAGCAAGGATGTAACCAGAGACCTAAATTGAACTTTGGAGGGCCTGATGAAGACAGTAGGGGTACTGTTGAAAATTAGCAAGACTGTGAGAGTGTCTTCTTTGTGAAATTAAGCGATCATGGAGGAAATGAGCCATTTGACAGTTGAATTTGAATTTCACAGTAGTTCTATAACAATGTTCTTATTATATTTGCCTCACAGTTGCTTTTACATGTAAACATTTTATTTCAGTTGGAGCTCGCAGAATTGTTTGTTATGGGTTTGCTGAACTCTTGTTTTCCACTTGTGTGATGGATGAGAGCAGAAATTGCCTTAACGAGAGTTTTAAACGAGTTTTTTTTTTCTTACATTGCTCAACATTTGTCAAACTTGCAATTCTGGGCTCTTTTTTCATGTTTAATATCAATTCTGAATGCCTGGGGAAAACAGAAGTTGACCCATTGGTGGGGACGTGTGAAGCAGCGGCCATTTATACGCACTTTCAGTCGCCCCCCCCCCCATTCCCCAAAGGGGTAGTTGGTGGTAGTTTGCTTAAACTTTGGGATTTCTGTTATTAATAAAGTTGCCAGTTAACTTACATTGTCTGGGAGTAGCAAGGGTTCTTATTTTAACACTTAAATTGCTGTTTAGCAGCTTTTTTAAAACTAGCCTACATCATAGGCTTTTATAGGCCTACTAGCTGCACCCCCAGCGTAACGTACACCGGCTAGCTGGTTGCCACATACCTGAGCGTAACACTGTAGTGGGGCCCGGTTTCCCCTATTGTGTGGCCTGAATATCCCCATCTCTGCTCCCTCATTGAACCCCTGCTGATTTGTGTTATGGAAGTAAATGTTTATTTTCAATGGAGGACATTTCTCTGTTCTGATACCAAACCCAACAACGGTTGTGCATGCAGTGATTGTTACTCAACCAACTTTGAAACTCTTCCAAGTCGGCTCGTAAGAGCTAGCTTTATTAATGCAATATGTCGATTGTTATAGGCCACATCTGTTTGTTTGACTTTGTCGGTCGCTCGTCCTCTTTCATTGTAGTGCATACTAATGATGAATTTGCTTGCCCAACCGAAGCGTATTATATACATAGATGTGGAATAACAGTCAGTAGTACTATTGCTGGAGTTATTGCTCTTCCAAATAAATCGTATGATTTTTTCCCCCTGGAATTGTTTAGGTCTTGTTTACAACTGGTATGATATTTAAAACCGAGTTTTAATGCATGCCGGGACCGCTTTTGCCAGGATCCATGACTTCGCAACATTCGATCTAATTTGAAATCTCCACTAAAAAACGCAAAAAGGTTGTTGTGTAATAAATTCACTTTGCCTGTATTTTTACTGCACGATTCATCGTATTTACAAGACGTAATTTTAATATTTACTACTACATAACTTCACCGATATTCATGCAGCTTAACCTAAAAGTGTTTGTCAACATTCGGAAACAAAGGTATTGTTTGTGTCTGTTCGGTCTAGCCTTGATTGCTACTTATGTTTTCAATTTTTTTTTTTTTGCTGACACATTTGGTAAAATCGATGGAACAATTGTGATAATCTTTAAATCTAGAGTCTAAATTTGGTAGCGAAGTCACATGTCTTCGGCAGTTTCAAGACGGAGGCCATTGGCATATTACAAGATTTCAACTCGTAATATCTCCTTAAGTTTTTATTGAATTTAAATTCTAAACACATCCTATTATATCTCTTTTAGCCAGGATTCTAGTTATGATTTTTATTATTTTTTTTTATCTAAAGTAATTAGGAGAAATCAGAAGTGGTACATTAGGCTGGTAGGGCTGTGCGAGTAGTATAAGTTTAATTCAAGCCGAGTTTGCAACAGAAGGGTCGAGTATCGAGCCAAATTCGAGTATTTGGTGGAAATATTTTATTTGCAGGTTTCTCTTTAATTTGTTAAGATAATAAGAACAAAGGTGGTACTTAACTGACTGTGTGGGTCATGGTTTTCCAGTTTTAAGCATATAACTTGAGAATGGTTTGAGCTATTGATTTTTAACCTGCACCACTGGAAAGCTCTCGTCAAGACGAATACGAAATATTGGAATGTCAAACTTGGTAAAAAATTGACGAAGTTCTCGCTTTTTCACTGGATCAGAGTTTTCGAGTATGGATGTAAGCAGTGAGCCGAGTGTGAGTACAAGTTGCATACTAAGCTCAGCTCGAATTTTTAGAGCATCGCACATCCCTAATGGCTGGACACTGGAGTGTAAAATGAACGTCAAATAATCAACATTCGCATTTAATTTTCTTGCCATTCAATCTTGAAGCTTCTTGTTTCAACCATAGGCTAGAACCGCTCTCGTTCAAGTCCGCGTTTGCTTGCTCATAAATACGGGAGAGGACTGGGGTCCGACTTCACCCAATCATCTTAGGGGCTATAAGTCACTACTCTCAAGAAGTCATGCGCAGCCAAGTCGGCCACGTTCCGAGGCGGTGCAGCGATGAGATACTTTGTTGCCTACTGCTAGACACACATAAAAACTAAACTATCAGTTTGGGTTACGGAAACTTTAAATTAATGACTTAATTTTAAAGTTAACTGATGTAGCTATTTTTCCATATGGGGTTTTTCCTTATATTCTAGTTTTAACTTAAAGTAGTTTTGCGGGTAGTGTTTAAAACAACTTGAACTTGGTTAGTGGAAAGTAATTAGGGAATCGTGAAAAACACCACAATTTAAGGTTAGGGATCCATAAAACCCAACAATCATTTATTTTTATTTTATCTGCCCCAAGTTGTAAATGGATAAATATTAATAATATTCACTTAAACCTTCGAGTCAGGTGTTTGTACGTTTATACGTTTACTTAAACATTTCCAATGTTGTATCCTTTTAACCAAGCAGTTATAAGAATTTCTTATGTATTTTTCTAGTTCTATTAGAAAAGCATCTTGCTAAAATGCTTTGTCAAATCTTAAATGGTTCCTTCGAAACAGAGTTGATTAAGTACTGGTTAAACAAAATTCTATTTTGACAGAAATCTGAGTTTGTTATCTTTTGTTGCATTTTGTGGTAACTTAAGTGTCTTGAATAAATCGTGACTTTGCTTAAATTGTTTTGACTCTTGCAAACAATGGTCAGCCGCACAAGTTAGGATAGGGATAGCGTCGGTTCTTAAAACCGATGGTGGCAGCCTTGTTATAGGTAGGCGCCCCTAATACCACACAGCTTTAGAATAAAATTAAGTGAAGTAGGCCCCATAGGCAGCTTTAGGACGACTCCATTACAACATCGGTATTTACAGTACACAACTAAGTGCTGTACAATAAGGTATATTCAGTAAAGATGCCCATCTGATGATGTGAATGAAATGAAATAAAAATAATGACAAAAAGAAACGAGTGGTGACTTAAATAACATACAGCAAGTTGAATGCCCTAAACCGTGGTCTTATCATAAATAAGGAATATCAATTAATTGCAATAGTTTACCTTTTGAGCCTAAATCGCCAAGAACTTCAGGTGTCGATGCTTTAATTACAACTTCAACAGGAATAATGGACGTAGGTGCAGGAGCATATTCAAACCATTCATATAAACAAGGATCCAGGCAAATACTAACGCCTTTTAGGGTAGTCGAAAATATACTTGGAGCTGCTTTAAAAAAAAAAGTGTATACAAGATCATTGTTTTAAAAACTTACAGATTCCAAAATTTTATTAGTTAGTTCTTAAAACACAGAAGAAAAATTCTGTTGATTCTCAGGCCCTGGTTGGTGACACTTTTTTCAGCCAAATTTAAAGAAAAGTGACCCACCAAAGTTTAATTAAGAAATCTTTGTAAGACAGGTGAGCTTTCTTGAACATAACGTTATCGTGCAACCATCAAGTTACGTTGTAGCCTAGTTTTCAAGTAGCTTAGCAGCGGACTACCACACTAAGAACAGAAATAAAACAATTTAATATGCTAGGATTACTTACTTTCAATCAGAAACAACAATTAAAAATAAAAGCCTGATGACTAGGTGACTTTTTGGACTTGTAAAAAATACCCATGAACCAAAACATTTTTTCCATGGCCTTACAAGACCTTTTGAATAGTGATAATCTCACATCTGCGGCTCAAATCGTTTCACATCACTTAGCAGAAAAAGAACGGATCCCCAGAACATGGAATGGTTAGGTTACCAGGTTCACACACACAGCAAATACGATGCACACAATTTTTCTTCTTCAATCTTAAATGTAGATTACCCGTATCATATGCTTCTACAGGTCGAATGAACAGGGAAAACATTCATTTGAATATTTACAATACAAATTTCCCAATATTCGCTTAACTTTTTTTTATGTCTAGGCCCATTCCGATCTCTCCATATACATAAAAAGAATCAGTTTTTCATTAAATACAAAAGTTTAATTTAGTCGGCAAGACAAAGCAAGGCAGACACAACGTAACCAAAAGAAAAAAATACTGTCAAGGAGGAGAAGCACTAAACCTGGTCAGATGCACGAGTGGGGAAGGGTTAAAGTACTGGTTAAACTAAATTCTGTTTTGACAGAAATCTGAGTTTGTTATCTTTTGTTGACAAGCAGAAACTTGCGCTATCTGTGGAGGTTTCGTTTCTTGTTAGCCCTTCTGCTGCCACAAGGCATGGACGCCAGCTCGGACGCGACTAAGATGTTCACAGGACATCCCTGCCGAAAACTGTTGTCCTGCCTGCACAGTTTTGGTGAGTGGGTCTTTAGCAGACTGGAACGGTGCCCTGTTCCTCAAAATTCGAACGACAGATGACAGTGCTGGTAGGGGATACTCTCAGCCCTGCGAGTCGCGTAACTGCGCGACGGACGATTTCAAGGCGGCATAATCGCCCATGGTGACGGGACTAATACGACAGCTATGGCAGCAGGAGTGGCTCCGCTTTTCCGATTAAGAAGAAGACATATTACAATACTGGAACCCCCGGTCCTTTACTTCCACTGTTTCCAAGCAGGATTCCCGGACAGGTAGCTAAGCGATCTAGGTCCCCCTACAGCCCCAATTGTACGGCCCGAATGGTAAAGGCATGGCCCTAGCGTAAGGAATAATAATTGACATGGAAATTCACAAAAAGTTACCTCAATAACAAAATATAAACAAACACGTACAGTACATAGAAACATTATTTTGGCAAATATTCAATTGTCATTTATCCAATTCTAATATGCTCTAACGAACGAATATTCGAGAACCTGAATATTCGTGCAACCCGTATACGCTTCGCTTGCTCTTTTGACGTTGATTCAGGTTTCATTTAGTTTATTCAATCCCAAGAGCATCAGTATCACAAAATCGATGTCCTGTTTATCAGGGCACACATTAATTGCAGTTGATGCTAACAATTTGTTCATTACATTACTTCGAATATCTGCTTGTCTGCAGTTCACATGCAGTAAAAAATGGAGATTCTACCAGAGAACGTGCTCTCACAGAAAAATTGTAGTTCCGACTACAATTTGAAGGAACTGTGTTACTTTTGGGATCCTTCCCTGCCATACGGCACCTTGCAAAGATCCGTCATATTGCGTCATTTCCTTGGAAATGTCTGCAAATCGTGTCACTTCTGCCCATATTTCCTCCCAACCTCTGTCTCAACTGACTCTTTTATGTCTGCGGCCACTGCCGCTGAAGATTCCGCGTAGGGAGGGGGGCGGGAGATCAAACTAACACAGGTTTGTCAGAATCGATGCGGAAAATTTTGATTCTCCAGCGAGAACAAGTTCTCTGGTAGAATCTCCATTGCCGCAGATCTATTGTGTGATCTATTGTAGAATCTCCATTGCTACAACATAAATTCCTCCTCACTTGTTACTTTTGCGATAGATTAGGAAACGTGCCAAACACGTGACAACCCATGATCCCCAATAGTCTCTGGCAGCCACCAACCATACGGGTACCACAGCAAATCAATGTGGCTGGGCAATGAGAATGGCCCAGCCCCACGCCACTCGCGCAACAACACAAACCACGCCATAGCACCCCACTCTGGGGTCACTAAAATCATCTGCTTCACCTTGTGTTGAACAATCTTGTGCACACACTCTCCGATAAAAAGGCAAGGGGAGAACAAATAGGGAAACAGTCCGGACGAGGACACGCTGAAGGTGTCCACCACTATTGTTCCAGGCACCTGTTCCACGACCCAAATCGTCACAACTGAAGAAGCAAATAAGTTGATGTATGGCCCACCAAACCACAAACAAACCTCCGGACACTTCCGGACACAACTGAAAGTCAAAGCGGTCGCTAAATACCCGGGACAAATCGTCCGCCGTAGTATGTAGACACCCAGAATAAAAACCACCTTTAGAACAACAACCTAGGGCCAGCTGCAACTCCTAAAGCTTCCGTAGAATGTGAGCGAGGGACAGGGACTGTGTACTGCCCTGCTTCTTAACGTAAGCCACCGCCACTACCTTATCTGATAGGACATGTAAACACTGGCCCCGAAGCCAGCTTTGAAAGACTTTTACCGTATAAACCATTAACCATAAAACCATAAACATCTCAAAAGCACCTTGTTGTGTAATCGGCCTAAAATGATCCACGTATGTGTAGATTTAATGTTCAGGGGAACGAGATTTCCCCAAGTTCCTTCTACGAGAAATGTTTCTTACTGCAAAGCGTGTGTTTCGGTGGTAAATAAGAAACATCAACATTGTCGGAGTAAGCTTCGGTGTTAGCCGAAGTTAAAGTTGCCTTTGTTTATCCAAGAGTCAGCGTCAGCTTCGGAATGAGCTTCATCATTGCTGTTAAAGTTGCCCTAGTTTATCCGAGTGTCATCAAGGGAACACAACAATTTGTTGGCGTTTTCTGGAATTCATAACTCAAATTATTTGCTACCTTGCGACGTGCAACATCTTCTGTAAATGCAATGTAAGGATTGAACAAAAGATCGTTTGGAAAAATTTCCTAGTTTCAAGTTTAATTTTTCCAGAAGGTTTCTTTCCTTTTTTGTGCCAGCATCTAACGCGGATTTTTTTTACGGCAGCTGATTTTTTTGTCTGCGGCAGGTTTTTTGTTGGGCTTATCGTTTTGATGCATGTTTATTGTCACGTTGTCACTATCCGAGTGACACGACACAGCTTGATTCAAAGGGCTAGGTGAATGCTCACTTTTCTTGTTTTTCTCACTTTTCTGAGGAGATTGTAGTTGCCCTGCAAACCATACCTCACGAGCTGGGGGCAGCCATAAGGCATGTGACGCGCTTGCTCTTATTCATAGTCCCACTGGCGGAATATCATGGTGAAGAGCTGACAAAACTCCTGCCGCAACAAAAGATGCAGGGAAAAATGCACTTCTTTTTTGGCTGATGGCGCATTACTGGTTTTAGAGCTTTTACGATCGTGCATTTTGACTTACTGAGCTGTAAGCACCACCAAAATAGTTCCCGTTTTACTTAAAGAGCAGCAAATTTTCAAAAACTGCTACAGGTTTTCTTCTTAGGGCTAAGGATGTGAGACTGACACGCACCGCCAGCCAAGAGTCTACTGCAACAGTCTGCTTCATACGAATTTCACACTCTATTTTTCCGCAGTACTTTTTGCTTTCAGATTCGGTTACTATTGTTTTTTTTTTCTTGTCGCAGTAGCATTTACATTTTCTCTTTTTCCCAGTGTTTTGTCCTTGCCGTCATGGGAAGCGTCAAGTGGTGGACCCTTTGTTCTTTCATCCTTGGATGTTGAAAGTTTCCTGCACGCATCGCTGTTAGGAGGAGTGAGTGGCGGATTTGGGGAATTCCTGACACACACGAGCGGCGGAAATGGAGGGCTGCAAATTACAGATATTTGCTCTCTAGAGCACAGCATTTATTGTGAAAACTAAAGTTCAAAGATTTCGACAGTTTTGCTTCAAGCACATACATTTTCGCATTTACGTGAGCGGCTGCCGGTTTTCACACCTCCAAGACAATGAAACCAAGGTTGGTAGCAGAGAGCGAAGGAGAATCTCTGGAGGACGACGATTCCATGACAGAAGGAGCGTTAGGAACGTTGTCTTTGTTGTCAGTGTTAGGTTGAAGGAAAATAACACGCAAAGTGGGATCAACATCATTTGATCGAGTCTTAATTCCAATGGAGGTATAGGCCTTTCAGGATCGATTATTGAATCGATAAATATAAAAATATAAATTACCAAAAATATAAATTACCAATAATTTCAGCATTCTTTTTCTCGAATGCACTTTCCTTAGAGATTAAAGGTTATAGGCCTACTGCCAGCTTCACAACCATTGTGTGCATGCATCACGCACCCCTGCTGCAAAAGCGCCGAGGCACGACTGCATTTCATCTCTCGTTCCTCTCAATGAGTCAAGTGGTGATTCAAGAGGGTAGGTGGGGTGAGTATAGGTAATGTAAATTTTCGGTTAGGCAATAGAAACAAAACTCAGATGGTTTTACCCAGCATTTTAATGTTTCTACAGTTAAACCTCGTTATAACAATACCTCTTACAAAAATAAACCTGTTTATAACAATGCTATTTTTGAGGCACTTGAAGCAACCATGCATGCCAAAGTGATTGCTTATAACAATAAACCTGATATAACATTCTACTTTCCAAAGACCCTTGAACATCGTTATAAAGAGGTTTCACTGTAGTTGCCATCAGTGAGGATGTGGCCATAGCGACTAAGGCGCTATGCAAGTGATCTGGGGGCGAACTGGGTAGCCGGTTCGAATCCGGGTCATGCCACTCCGACGAAACTTAAGTGCATAAAGGTGGCTTACTGAACTACGTTATTTCTAGTGTGTGTTTTTCGCTGTTGGCTTGTTTTCGATTTTCCTTTTCATCAAAAAGGTTGGCAGCAGCTGAAGGTGGCGGTTCGGCCCTAAGGAATCCATGGGCAACAGTTCAAGGTCTGCTTGAGGAAATACCATATTCGTTGTCAAGAAAATATCCAATACCCCATTTTGAAAAAGCTCAGAAAGCAAGGTGGCCGTTTATGTTAGGTGGTGACAGAAGGTTGCAGTTGATGGTGACAGGCGACGTACCTCGGTAGGGAGGAAAGCGCTGAAAAGCGCGATGAAAAGGTCAAATGAAAGGAGAACGTAATGCCGAAAGGGCTGGACCCCGGGATGCACACGACAGACTGACACACACTGTCAGAAAAGTTCGGATGGGTTTTTATTTTGGTAGGCGAGGAGAAAACAATAGTCCTTTCATCGTTGGATATTCCTGCTGCTGCTGACGCTGATGTCAGTGTCTACGTCTTTAGTGATAATTTGTAAAGGTAGCCTTTACTGTAAGGTTTGACCTAGGCCTCCCATGTTAAAACTGAAATTTTGATGCTTAATTTCTCTGCCGTCTTTTAACATTTTCCACTGAAATTTGGTATGTGAGCTTTGTGGGATTTGGCCAACACGTGTACCAGCTTTTATTAATTTCTGATTTGTCACATTGGAGATCTGCACTTTAGCCGGCATCGTGATTTTCATTTTTGTCTTATGCGGTGGTGGTGGTGAGGAACTTCTTTGGACACGTTTATACAGTGATCTCTGCAGACTAAACCATTTGTCGTAGAAAGCTGGTTCTTAGCTCATTTGAACATCTACTTCCGGAGATGTGCCCTTTCTATAGGTCGTCCCGTTCTGGAGTTATGGGGCCCTGAATGATCCGTTTTATTGTTTTACATTGTTTTAAACATTGTTTTTATGCAACAATGCCAAGCAGCAAACGCTAGACCAAGGCGTAGACTGAAGGTTAAGCAAATGCTAACAATGCTGGCGAGCTAACAATTTACCTGCACGTGAAGAGGAAGCATTATTCTTATTACGCATTGATTTATATAACGATAACACATCACTCTCCTGTGCTAAAGTTAAAATGTCCGTTGCCCATTTGACTTGCCGTTCTCTATTGCAAATAACGGACAAAGCTGCTGATTGATAACAGCGGACAACCCACCTTACGAAAGAAAGACTTGCACTGAATGAGTGAGCGAAGCAAGCAAAATTCAGTGCATTTGCAACAAGTACAGAAAACCAACTTCGTATATCAAAGTATCACGAATTAGAAAACAAAAACGACCTCGTTTGATGTTCAACGTAAGGTTTAACTGATCCGAAGTCAAAACAGCAAAGGAACACAAACTTTCCTGTGAGGTTTTGCATACCACAGTGTTCCTGTACTGTTTAGTCCATAAGAAACCTAACTGCTGTATTCAACCATTAGACATGTAAATAAAATTAAGACCATATCCCAACTTTCAAAGTTATTTTAAGAATAATATAGTGATAATAATAATACAGGCTACATACTCGCCTACATTCGGGGATATATTTTTCAGCATTATTCTAGTCAAATCGTGTCCTTTCCGTTCATTCTATTGATACATACACTACGTTTCAAGATTTCATATTCACGACTTCAGGAATGGTATTTCATTTTTATTTTCAATGACACTTTCAGGTTTACAAGTACAGTAGCCGCATGAACCGTGAATTACTTAATCTGTAGGTATGTACTAAGCACATTAAAAGTTTGGTTTTTACGATTTTTCAGCTATGTCGGTTAGCCAAGTAGAATGAACCAATCAGACATATCGTGTTTGAAAGTAAACCATTTCCTTGGTCGTTCTTTCGTTTTTAACTCCTGTTGCTGACAGGGCCTCTTCGGGCTGATTGATCGGGATTCTCTTCAAACTGTCGTCTTTCGGCTCCTAACCAATCGCCTGTGTTTTCCAGTATCTCATGCGACAGCACCGTCTCCTCGGCCATTGTATCATCAGTTGCTACTGGGTCACCACTGGACCTCTTATCTGTCACTCCTTGCTCTCCATGCGACAGCACCGTTTTCTCAACCATTTGGCCTTCAGTTGATGCTAGCTCATCACTGGACCTTTCATCTGTCGCCCCCTGTATTCCACACCATCTCCTGTTCCTCATCCTGCTGATGTTGGCCGTTCGTCAGGACTCTTGTATTCAGCTTCCAATCTCAAACCCAAGGATGGGATTTTTGCTTCCAGGCAAGATTCCTAGCAACCACCCCAGTTTTCTTCAGGATCCCTTTCAAAGACCTCTTCCCTGGTGCAGGTTTTGGCACCTACTCGTTGACCATTTTACATGGCACCAGACAATCTCCAACCTCTTTGGCACGGTCTTTCGAACCTTCCTTGCGCAACACAGGCAAGGCCGCATATTTTCGCCCTTCGATTCTAACCCAGCCCATTGCTTCACAAACCTGGATCAGCTTCAGTAGCGGCTGCACCACCCGGACTCACCTTCCCTGGTTTTTGACGCCAGAAAGATGGCTTTCACCACCCACCATTTTCAGCCTCACAGGTCTCTCCGTCGCAGAACGACGCTCGACCAAACAAGGCCCTTCGATCTTTCACCACTGGTTGTGACAGTTCCCGCTCACCTTTTCCTGTTGCTAGAGACTCCACAGGTTCTGCACCTTCAGCATTTCCTCTCGTCTGCGACAAAGATGACTCACCAAGCTCTTCTTCTGCTCCGTGCAATGCCTCGCCAGCACCCTTTGCTTCAGACGCTTCTCCAGCAACTTTGTTTCTACTACGTCGTCTTTCGTTCCCACGCAACCGTGGCATCTATTCACTTCCACGCTCTCCTGGCACGCTGTGCCCGGCTCGACACTTTTTCCCGGCTTGCGGCTGTGTTTCTGGAGCTCCCCAACGACAGCCATCTACAGCCACCATGAGATCTTTCGGCTGCATCTCCCAGACATTACATGAATCGCCCAACAACGCCCCACAGTAGGTTTCACCACGTCTTTCGTTTCAAGAGGAACAACGACGTACACCCTGTACTTCGAGAGGTCAGCATTCCTTTTCGTCTCCGCTCACTCAAGAACTCCTCCAAGGTTCCATATTTCAGAGACTTTCCCATCATATTAGAAAACAAAATGACCTCGTTTGATGTTTAACGTTAAGGTTTAACTGATCCGAAGTCAAAACAGCAAAGGAACACAATTAAACTTTCCTGTAAAGTTTCACATACCAGTGTTCCTGTACTATTTAGTCAAGTGAAACCTTACTGCCGTATTCATAAATTTTTACAGTTTTTATGGCCTGTCCAGAGGAATCCATGGTGCTTGAAGAGGAGCTGTTGATCGGTGAGACAAACAACAGGAAGCTAAGCACACAATTGAAAGGGCCTCCAAGCCGATCTTGCACGACAACCAGCAACACAATGCACAAGGCCAGCAGAGTCGGGAAATGCAAGGGGCGTCCGCACGTCAGACGCTAGAGAACGAGAGATGAAATGCGGCCGCGCCTCGGCAATTTTACAGGAGGGTGCACGACGCATATGCACAATGGTTACCGAGCTGTCAGTAGGCCTATAAACTTTAATCTCTAGGGACAGAGCATGTGATAACAAGAATGCTAAAATCATAGGTACTGTATATTTTCGACGGCAACTAAACACAGTTTTCACACAGGAAAACGAGCAGCACGTCTGAACTCGATTACGCCCAAAAGCGACATGATGTCACTGTGGTCTGCTCGTGTTGATGTGGAAACGCAAAGCAGCACCAACGGCGGGAGCAAGTGGGAACTAGATTACAGGACAAGTATTTTATAAATTTAATTAGGTAGCCTATTGAAAAGTGTAAAATAGCGATTTTAGAATGTATTACTTAAGTAAATATTATGCAGATAGTAAGAAACATACCTGAAGAAACATCCTTGTTTCGAGGAAGCTGAAGAACGACACTGAAACACCTGTCCGTGTCTAACAAAAAGTCGACAGCTGGAGTTTGTATTTTATCTTTGAAGTAATCCATTGTGCTAATATTCCTTTTATCTTCAGGACCATGAAGTAGCATTAAAACAGAGTCGTTCTTCGCACCTATAATTTAAATGAAAATAAGTTTTACTTGCCAAAAAAACCTTGTTAACAATCTAGAGTAGCGAATGTTTAGCCTGTGGTCTACGCCCGCATGTGGTTCCTTGAAAAAACATATGCCAAATGTGACTCAATTCAAAACACCTTGTTTTTCAAGAATTGTGTACTATCACTATGAAACTTAGGAAGTAGCTCAAAAATACCAGGGACCACGATACAGTTCTAAATCAAATTCACATTTCAGGAGCAAGGACTGACTTAAGTATGACGTCCTAGCTTACACTTATGGACAGTTTGTTTTTCCTGCATAATAAAGTTCGAACAATCACTGCACACCACAAGACGTATATATCGATTTATGTCATGATTCTTACGTTGAAGAAATCACTAAAAACACGCTTATTTTCACAAAGTCAAGATATCGCACCACATATCTTCGCAAATTTTCGACGATCTGCATCCCTGGAGATGGAAATTCACAGGCGAGAGTCTTCTTCATGCCAGTCAACTTGAATTATGTGGGTGAAACAAGGAGTTCGAAATAGAGTTAAACAGCACATGACCGATACTAGGAATAAAGTACGAACGAACAGCATTGCAGTCCACCACATGGAGACACAACACAAGATAAATTGGAAAGAAAAGAAAACGCTTCTAATCTCCAATTCTAGACGTGATATTCATCTAAGAAGCCTTGAATCACTGGCCATTCAACACCACAACCGAGAGAAGGTTGTGCTGATGAATATCAAGGGACCCTCACACCCTGGAATTGGCTATCTAATGCATGGCGAACTCAATGTGTTGCTGAGACAAAAATGGGAGACCACCCAACAACTACCACCAGAGGCCAGGCTCACGCTTCAAATTACCTAGCAGACGAACGGTTGGTGCACAATGTTTTGAGTTCAAGTTGACTGGCCTGACGAAGATGATCGTCTGTGCGTTTTTATCTCCAGGGATACAGATCGACAAAAATTTGCGAAGATATGTGGTGCGATATCTTGACTTTGTGAAAATAAGCGTGTTTTAGTGATTTCTTCAATGTCATGATTACTTGTATGTTGCAACTAAATTCCATACTATTCATAAAAAATTTAACAAATTTAAATTTAAAAACACAGGAAATAAGTTTGTCGACAAACATATTTTGCAATTAAAGCCATACTTACAACACAAGATCATTTTAACTTATGCGACCCACCTAAAACACAATGAAAATTTGTTTTTCCTGTGTAAATAAGTTTGAATGACTACCGCACTATTGTAGTAATATAGGTGTTATTTCATTCCAGACATAATTTACAGAATTCTTATTTTTATGATGAGATGAACTCCGAAGGAATATAAATACTATGTGCTAAACAGGTATTTTATTTTGCTCTTATTTATATTTCAATTAAAAATAAATAAATTGAAATATAAATAAGAGCAAAATAAAATATAATGAAAAATTTGGGAAAATCGTACTCTCATTCGAAACCTCTAAAAATTAAAGTGACTCCCGGTGTTAAACATCCCTATTTCCAGGTTTGTTCCCATGAGCGTGAAAGAAATAATGGTGGGGGGGGCACTTATGGTGATGCGATGTGGTGAAGGCATTTGAGCTGGTGAAATGTCCCATTCAATGCCTCCCAATGTGGCATGTAGACATTTGCCTAACAAGATGCTTGAAGTAAGCGGTGGACTCTTATGGTCTAAGTTGTAAGTGCTGCTTGGAGATTACGCCCAAAGTGTGAACTACGATGAAACGTAGGGCAGACACCCCCTCCGGGAAAATGCTCACTGTGGGAGTAACAACATTTGTCAAAACCTTTCTACCTGCACAGTCTCCTATAGAAATGTGTCAGGAAAGGATGTGGCCAGACTGTGCATATCAACCGGATGATTCAGTCTTAAAATGTGACCCTTGGAGATTGATGCCTAAAATGTGATCCATGGGCCACTGTAAATCAACATTTCTCAAACAGGAAATACTAGCCATGAAATGAGAACCTACTTAATGGGTCACCACAAAATAGTGTACACGACCAGTTTTTGAGCCCCGACCGTTTGACCCTGTGTGGGACTTAGCCAAAGTGTTCCGAAGGGAACGATTCATGCGTCTGAAGGTTCCAGCTGAAAACAAGTGTGACCTGAGAAGAAGCAGAGGTAGTCTGCATGATAACCCACATCGCACAAGGACAGAAAATCTCACCAAAAAACCAACACTTCAACCACAGGAGCCCTGGCAACCAGCCGGAAGCCCATCTACTCTAGGCCACGAAAGATAAACGAGCAAAGTGGAAAGGAAATTCCCAATTTGCCATCCGGTATAAGACGGGATAAACTCACTTGTTGCAAAGGCCACTTAACACGACAGAAGAACCCGGAAGTCGATTCAAGAGTCCGTGTCGCGAAATACCAACAGAATTCTATGTGTTTTTCGAGGTAAAATTTACATTAAACAATCAACAACAAAAATAACGCCTAACTATGTACCGTAAATGGATGAAACCGCGTTAAGGAAACAATAACACAGTCAACCAACCTTTCATGCTGTTGGAAAGGAAGTAATGCCTATACATACATAGTACCAAACCGTACTCAAAGCACGTATTAATCTCTAAAGTAAAAACATAAGACACCTGACTGCCAAACTATCGAGTCCACACAACAACCACAAATTCCCATCAGGGTGGGTGCATACAAAATAAGGTTCCAGGAGAAGAGCAGCTTATGAAGCTACCACAGAGATACAGCACAACAAAAAGGAAGACAAATGAGAGAGGAAAGGGACACTGGTCTGCAGTGTCAAGGCCATTATATAAGAAAGCACGGAGGCGTCCAGTGTAAAAAGGAAAAAGTTTTATTTCAAGACATTGAACATGCCTACAAGATAGGTTCTGAACAGATTTCAAACAAGACAGGTTGAAAATTGACTAATGGGGCACATAAAGAACATAAATTAATAAAGTGAGAAGCGCACGTGAACGAAAGTCACAAAAGATTGATTGCACAAAAGCAGCCGAGAGGAATTCGACTGTAACCGAAAAGGCATTGGGTCTGTGAGATCCTGATGCCATAGGACTAAGTGGGTATACCGGTAATAAAGAAAACCAGTTCCAAATCAGAGAAATAATGCCCTATGGACACTCAACTGAAAGCTTTAACCAGAAAGAAGCAGTAACGTTGGGGAGGCAACGGTCAAACTTAAAATTTGTGTCAAGTGTCACAAATGGAAACGGTTCTGATCTAATTTAGTATCAACCTAATAACACCAACGGAAATCCCATGGCAAGACACCCCACTGAGTCATTCAAGTGAGAAACAGTGATAAATCAGTGGACTAATACCCACTAACATCATAAAAAATGAAACGACCAGAAATCATTGCCTGAAGTAATAGATAATAGGTAATTTCTGGTTGAAATCATTACTTCTGTAACAATGGAACTATCAACAAAACACAAAATGATTAAGCCCAATAAAACTACTTACATATCCGGATAGTTAATATCGGCGTACCGAACTGAAAGAAGCAATAAATATCGCATACCTGTGAAGAATGCAACCACAGAACCAAGAACATGTGTCGGAAATCCCAGTACATGATCGACGGTCCCAACAAGCAGAGGGACTGCTGGAAACAGCTAGTCATGCCACGTGCACGTTTGTAAACGGTAACTGGAAGAATACGCAGTTCGGTGATTCAGCAATCCGACACGTTATTAAAATAACACCACAATTTCGTTTAAATTCAGAACACGGACTCGCACTCAGTCCAGCAAAGTTTCAATATCACCCAGATATCTTTGCCAGGCCTTGAGGATTTTTCCAGCTTTCTAAAGCATCATCTTCTTCGTCCACAACGACGTTTTGTGGATGAAGATGTTGTAGAAAGCCGGAAAAATCATCAAGGCCTGACGAAGATATCTGGGTGATATCAAAAATTTGCTGGACTGAGTGCGAGTCCGTGTTGTAAATTTAAGCGAACTTGTGGTGTTATTTTAACAACGGATCGGTATTTTCACTGTCTGAATTAAGTTTTTCGAGCAATCCTACAAATCGGTATTTCGTTAATACGGTAAATTTGGCGAGTCGGTAATCAGATGATTTGGTAATCGGCCGAAACGACAAACCGACGACTCAGAAATCTAGAAATTCAACGAATGGACGTAATGTCGACACAGCGAATGGGCAAGTCAACAGGACGAGGGAACGATAGGGCGAGTGGCCGACTTGGGGAATTGCACAACAAGGGCGAATCCACTCCAGCACAACAACGGGAAGGAAAGAAAAGACAATCGCTAGATGGGATCATTCTCCCTATGCCATTGCAGCACATTGACAGGATCGGGGTGAGGGGGTTGAGACTTGCGTAGATAACACAGTATCGAGCTAAAAACAACCAATGTTTAAAACACTAGCATAGCTTGAAATATAAATACCTGAGTTACGCATAAATGCTTTAATAGTTTCAATCCATCCTACATGCGCTACAACAGAGTCAGTTAGACTTGTTTTCCATTCAATGCCTGTCGTCACTATTTCAAGAATTTGTTGTTCTGAAAAAAAAAGAGACTTTCTAATCTTTGATATGTCAAGTAATGTTAATACAGTAAGATTAACTACTGAATGAAAACTTCAACAACCTTAAAAAACAAAAAAATTTAACGGAGCTTAAAATCAGTTTTTACTACCCTAAAATACTTACCTTCAGTGTTTGCTAAAATTGCTTATTTTTGTGCTCAACCCTTAAAATTCATTATTCATCTTAAAAGATTAGTTTAGCTAATCACCCGTTAGGAGCGCTGCTCTCCCTTACTACAGTATTAATATAGTAGAGCAGTGCCTCATTCTTATCATATCGCTTCGAACCTTTAGGATTCACCTTAAAAACCACCTGGTTTTACGACAGCGGGGAGGTAGGGGTTCTACTGAAAGTAATTATTTTAGTATTTTCAATGTGCTCAAGCGAAGGTGAGGATCAATCCAAGATGGCGGCTGCATCTGTTGATAACAGAGCAGCGCGCCTGGCGGGCAGAGGGGAAAACTCACGGAGACAACAAAATAAGGTTTTTTTTGGGGGGGGGGCGCCCAATGAAAGGCCAAAATAGCGATTTTAGCATAAATTACTGAAGGTCAGTATTTTGCAGATAGTAATAAACTTAAGCTCCATTAAAATTTTCGGTTTTACTATCTACAAACACTAACCTTCAGTATGTGCTGAATTTGTCCTATCGGAGGAGGGTCAGCAAGAAACCGAAATAACACTTTTATAATGTTCAGGCACGTTACGAAATCAATTTCGTGTCATGTTTTAAACACTGTTACATGTTTGGCAGTAATGAAGCATGTTACCCAACTCGTGGATGATTTCATTCTTTCTTTGTTGGCAGTTATCATTGATTATTGTCCAATCTTACTGCCTGCAGCAATGTGTTCCTTCATTAGTGTTTGAACCTTTCGAAACACTAATATCTCGAAGATGTGTGCAATGAAGGTGTTTTTATAGTTCCAGGAACACGCTCCCACCACTTCATTGAGTGATGCTTGACTGCCTTGCGTCCATGAGGCTGCTAATTCTCTCAGCTAGTGAGACGCCTTCACGTGGGCCATCTTGGTGATCGGGTCCAAGTTCATATGTATGTTTTGTCACCTCACACTTCCACTTCCCAAATGTAAATTCTGTCATGCGAAGTGGACATATCTTTCCACTGCATTTGTACACTTGTAAGAAAAGCGCAGTAAAAGACAATTTTGTTCAACAGTGCGTTTTGTGGACATATAGTCTTTTCTTTCCACTATGTCTGTTTTTCCCACCGTGTCTTTTCTTTCCACTATGTCTGTTTTTCCCACCGTGTCTTTTCTTTCCACTATGTTCTTTCAATTCACTATGCCATTGCTTTCTGGTGTGAGTGTATGTTATGTCTTTGGCACCCTGGTTCATTCCAGGTAAATCAAGAGCTCGGATTGGACACGAGAGCCCTATCCTTCCCCTCTGGATCAATTATTAGTTCTAACGTTTCCACTCTTATAGGTTTTGGAGCCACGTCTAATTGTTGATTCATTGCTTTGAAAATATGATGTGCTCAACATCTCGTGAAAGGCAGCTGGCACGCTTTGCCTTGTTGCAGAGGTTAGTGTAAGACGAAAGACAGTTTTCTGCTACAGGTGTAGGATTAAAGCTGGTTGCAATGGTCCACAATAAGTTTGTAAAAGAAGCGATTAATTCACTAAACGTTTTTCGTTTTCAATTAAGAAACGGTTTTTCCTGGGCTTCTTTTTGAGCGGGCGGGAGGTTTTTTAAAAATTAAATGTTCCACTACGGTAAGAACGTGCATCACGTGAGGCTAGTATGAATCGAATTCCAGGATGGCGGACGAAGAAAAGGTTACCGCCGATCATTACTTTATTTAATTAACCCTTTTAGGGCCGAACGACGATATATCGTCACTTCAAAACCGTGTCCAAAACGACCAACGAATTACATATCGTCTTCTCAGTTCAAGGTCCAGTAGCAAAAAAAAAATTCCAATTGCATCTAACGGAGGTGTAATTCCGATTGAATTAGGTGTTTTGAAACGTTTTTTTTGGGGTTTATTTCACTCAATACCATCTTTTAATTACCTTAATTGATGTTTTTGTTGGTACTGTCGACACCGTTTATACGGAACACGGTTTTAACGAATTATTGCTTTATTTAGTGCTATTCTCGTCCGGATATAAAGACTTTTCGCTATAAGGAATTTTTTTCACTGTCCCTTGAGGTTCTTTGTAAGCGGTGTCGACTGTAGTGTTGTCAAAATTGACGTTAAAATGGCTTTTGCTTGCTGAAATAGCCCTAGGTTCAAGCTGTCGTAACTCAACAACGCAATGCACGACGCCATCTAGGTCGCGTCAGAAAGCTGGGAATGTCGTCACCAACTTCGATGTCGCTGCCTCTATTATTCGAATAAACTGCTCCGTTTCAACGACCCTTTTGAAACTCTTCAGTATCGCGAGCTACAACTGGTTCGTTTTCCCGCATCTCCGCTATCTTGACAAACATCTCCGCTATCTTGAGTCGATGGTTATTCAGCATTCTGAAAGCCAAGATTCCCTTAATAAATTTGCAGGGTCCTTCCAACCCAAATGTGGCACACCTCATGAGGCCTTTCTGGTATATTGAGTAGGCATTGGCAGATCCAGGCGAACGCTGTTGCTAATACTGCCAGTGATGATGACCGCCGGTTTTAAATCAAGTTCGGTCTATGCTATAGTGTGCAAGGTGTAACAAGTCTTTGACCGTTTTTATTAAGCGTAACGAAGAAAGCGGAAAGATTTTAACAAATTTCTAGACATTGCGTTGTGTCTTCATAATGAAAGGGAGGGTTTATTTTTTCGAACAGTGAGTGTTTATTATGGAATTTCACTGTATGAATGCCTACAAAGTTTTTCTAAATAAGTGAGACGAAACCCGACGGACCCGATCGATTATCTTGTTCAAGAATTTGAAAAATTACGCTCAATCTCAAAACTAACAGAATACTCTACCGTATTCCGCGAATATTCGACAGTTTATTTTTATTACGTAGATAGAACACACATCAACTGTCTTCATCAGGCATTGTACTGGCTTTTCTTCTTTGGCTTACAACATGGCTTGCGCTTGGTTTCGAACACGGCGGTTGCAGCCTCCAAAGAAGAAAACCAAGTACAACGCCTGATGAAGACAGTTGACGTGTGTTCCATCTACATGCTACGTAGTAAAAAGAACTATCGAAAATTTGCGGAATACGGTAAAGTATTCTGTTTGTTTTGAGACCGAGCGTAATTTTTCAATTCTTCAACAAGATAGTTGAATGAATTCTCCTATTAGTTTTCGGAACTTTCGTATTTTTAACCCGATCATCACTAGCGAGCCTGACCTCATCAATGCAAGAGAAGGATCGATAATTTGAAGACTGTATCCGAAAAGCAGGGGAGGTCGAGGCTCAGGTCATCAAAACTAGAAAAGCCTAATACAAGAAATTATTCCAATGGAAGAGGGTTTCCGTGCTATTCATGTCGAGGCTATGCACATTATGCACGAGATTGTCAAACCAACAAGCAAGTCCAGTATACAATAGAGCCAGGGTGGCGAACCATAGCACGCGGAAGCTTTTGTAGTGACATGTGATCCTTTCGAAAAATTAGTGCAAGATGACATTTTTTTCATTGCAAAATAAATGCACATATAAGAAGTTAACAGTACGGCAGCTTTGACTTGCTTTCCTCCCCTTCTCTTTAAAACAACAGGAACGGAGTCCAATGCTGATGTGTGGCTTGAAAGAAATGGGAGACTTACTGGCAAAGTCAGAATAGAGTGCATTTTACAGCACATTTTCTGTAACTGCGCCGGTTCCCTATTTGTCAGCTGAGCCGAAAAGTTCAGTTGAAAACATTGTTTCACATCTAAACAAAAACTTAGGAATAGTGGAACCGTTTCAGCAATTAAACTTACAAATAAAATTGGTAAGACTTTTGTGAAAACGAAATTTGGAAAAGTGTTTTTCAAGAATTGAATGATGAATTAATCAGACAGGAGAAGCTGAACCAGCCTCAACACACAAATGTACGGAAAAGAAAATACTACCAAAAGTAGATTAACTTATAGTTCAGTGTTGGAACGAGCTTCCTTGCTTCCTTGAAAAAGTTGGCGTTTACATTGTTAGAGACATTGGGATCCAGCTATCTATTGCGAACCAGTATACTCACACACGAACACTGTAATGGACATTGGCTCACCCTCGTACCTACCTGTGTTCTGTTGTGTTGTGGTTGACTTTTGTTGGCGCCAAAATCACTTGTGCAACGGCAAGGACTTTTTGGTTTTGCGCCAAAACCATGAGCGGAATGCAGGAGAACGTGGCCAAGTATTTGTTGGCCACGATTGGTAAACACTTTGTAACCAAGAACTGGATTGGTTAACGAACTCAAGTGCTGATTGGTTGTCCGGTAGAGCTCTGGATCCGACCGGAGCATATAGAAGTCAAGGGCTTCAGAGCCCGGTGTTCTATTCCCGTTGATTCTTGTGTTGAGAAAGAACGTTATCATGTAACCCAAATCTTGTCATGATTATTCCGCATTAAATAAGGTTTAACTACTTCAAGTTAGGCTTCTACATTGAACACACGTTACAACACTAGCCATTCGACCACATGGAATCGCCTACTGGAAAAGAATAGCGAGCATGCATCAAAATGACGCTAAGCACGTATGAACCGCGCATCGAAAAATTTGCATCTGAGAAGCAAGAACTGTGATGTGGCATGGACTGCGTATTTGAAAGCTAATTTTTGTTTTCTTGGCACGTACATAAAGAAAGGTTAACCCTCCCTGCAATCAAGGCATTAACAATTTCTGCAAACGGGTCAACAGTGGACTCTCGACACAGCTGCTACGCACCATTTTTGTAACACGAGAGAATGATTCACAAAATACAAACATGTGGACATCCAGCCAGCCGCACTTGCCGTAGGAACATCAAGAATTTGTGATATAGGTGACATCATATTAATCGTTACCATAGATGTAATAGAAATCTAAGTAACATTACTGAATACGACGTTTACCAAGAACATGAAAAAGAACATGATTTCTGGTATCAAGATTTATCAGAAGAAGCACATGATATCCACAGACGACAAGGGACTCGTGGTAAACAATTTTCAAGGAGAACCTTATATGAAAGTCCTCCTTTGGAAGGACAATTTTTCACAGTAAGAGGGAAGTTGATTCTGTAAGATTCCTCAAGCAACATCACAGAATATGTTGAAGACATAACTCAAGGAAGAGAGTCGCATGTTACAATGACAAACAAGCGATCAGTTGTTTGCCCCATTCCAGCACAGAAAGAAACGGAAGCTGAAGGACAGTGAACAGACACCATGATGTGGCACGAGCGCATAAGTCACATTAAATTTCAAGCCCTAACGAAGATGGTTAACTATGAAAAGAGCAGAGGTATTTCCTCACTATCGAAAGATACGCCTAAATGTTAAGCACGCAAACTAGAAAAATCGACTCGAGCAAAACATGTGTCCCTAAACAAGAGAAGCGCCGAAGCACCGTTGCGTTTGGTTTACACAGACGTATAAGGATCATCGCCAGCTAGCTCAGTGGGCAGCTTCAAGTATTTTATCTCACTTATCGATGAGTACTCGAGGATATGTGTTATTTATCTGATGAAGACGAAAGATGAAGCGTTTGACAAGTTTAAAGTTTTCCTTTCACAAGCTGAAAGAGAAACGGAAAGAAAACTCTGCCAAATCCGTACCGATAATAGAATGGAGTTTTGTGCCAATTATTTTAAAAAGAATTAACCCGTCTAGGCATAAAGGCATAAAGGACCAACATCTACAGCTCCGAAATGTATGGCGTACTGAGACACTCCAGTACCTGTGTCTGATTGTTAGATAGTAGGGACTTCACTGATTTCAGTCGTTACCAGGAGAATGGTGGGCCGAGCTTATTCTATCTGCAGTTCATGTGAAGAATAGTTGCACAGTCCGGTATTAATGTTGATATATTTGATGTATTGTACTTTTAATACACAACCAAGCGTAAGATATTTGAAATGCATTTGAACGTTGTGTTTCATTCACGATGAAAGATATCTCCGCACCAAACTACAGCCTAGAACAAGATTAGGCATACTGACTGGTTGGTTATCGTACCTCAATTTATGCACAATTTCATACAAGAGGAGCTAGGATTTGGTGTCCCAATGAAGGAATGAAGATCCGCAAACCACAGAGCGTGCCAGATGTGACGAGAAGCGAATCGGCACTGACGCATTAAGGAATGTGAAGAAAGAAGAATTCATTGAATTTGCCGTTGAAGAAGAAACCTCTGACCTGCCTTACACATCTAGAGAAAGCGTTATGGGAAGAAGATCTCCCAAATTTACTGTTGGCAAAGAAGCCCTGATCATAAGAGAGCCTAACGAAGCCTCAACCAGTAGACAGACTACTGAAGATACAGCATCAGGACGGGAACGAGAAGTAGCCATCCATTAAACAGCAATCGAAGCTAGAAGACCCGATATTTATTATCATTACCAAGGCAAGAAAACGTTCACTGAATGATTGGTAAATTTTGTGTCAAGAAACAAATATCATTTGGTTTGAGGAGTTTCGATTTTAGTACGAAAAAGCGACTGATGGCTAAAGGTGATGATGATGTCGAAATCCAAGGGTTACCGATAAGGACAGAAGCCAAAAGCCTGCCAACCCCTAACCCTAGGCACAGCAGTACCTTAGAGGATCAGTGCAATATGCCACTGCAACGATGGTTTCCACAGCTTCCTTCTACTCCTTAAGCTAGGGCCTTAATGGGCCTCTTTACCTTGATGTTATGGCTCCATACTATGTATTCTGTATACTCTATATCTTTATATTCCAGTAATGCTACGTACTTTGATGTATGGTCCAGTCCCTGGAGATCAGTGGTCAGGATGGCTCTGGCCTTGCCTGCCCCTAGGGGTAGCTGCTAGCAGAGATGGCTCATGGGATACCAGGATATAGCACAGAAAGTACCTTGCACCACCAGTGACAGGTACTGGCTGCAGCTCTAGGTACTTAAGGCCTTGCAGCCCCTTGAAGTTTCACTCTGGGAGCTAGTCCCTAACCAGCTAAGAACTCTTCCTGAAGCGTGCCACTCTGCTAGAAGCCCTGATCAGAGCATCCTTGAACCACTAGACAACATCTCCTAAGGACAGACCACGTGGCCTGTAATAAACCCTGAATTTACCATCCTTCTGGCGTTCTTCCTTGCACCGGGCATAGCGGGGTTGCACCACACCTCCAGTTTGGAAATCCAAACTTGCCCATGGCTTCACAATGCTGACATCAGGCATAAAACATTCGAAAATACCGTCAATTCGGCAATTTTACTTTGGTTGAAGTTCATATTAAAGACAGTCACTGACGCAAAACCAAAAATCGTCTAAGTTCCACTGTTCAAACTTGCAAATTTTCGACTATCTCTACTGATAGACTTCTTCAGGCAAGAGTCATGAGACTTGCACAACAACCACCACCAACAAAACTCGGCATATCAGCAGATAGGAAAAATAGTGATAGCTGAGCTGAATGAAAAACTGACAAAAAGCTGGCAAAAATTCCTACCCACATTTAGCAACAGCTCCAGTATTGATGAGGGAGCCAGCTCAGACAGTGAGCTTGAAAGCTGACTGAATTCCAAGGTTCACTGGGAAAGAGGAGAGAAATTTGAAGGTAGCGGACTTGGGAAAGTTCGTTGGTGGTTGTTGTTGTTGTGCAAGTCTCATGACTCTTGCCTGAAGAAAACTATCAGTAGAGATAGTCGAAAATTTGCAAGTTTGAATAGTGGAACTTGGACGATTTTGGGTTGTGACTGTCTTTAATATTTAACATAAAACATTTTATGAAAATTTCCAAAACCAAAAAAATCATTGTGGCAATGCCACTAAAAGCGACCACCCGCCCTGGACGGCAAGATAGAGGTGGTTAGTTAGTATACGCGAGGGAACAAGGTACGAAGGATGCGGATAAGACATAGTTTTTGCCTAAATTATTATGTAAATGTACAGAGCTAAAACTATCAAATGTGCCAAAAGCAAAGGTGGCATCTCACTTGTTAACAAAGCAAGAAGAATTTTATGAAGAAGAATACAAGATAAAAAAGAATTTTGTTAAGTCAACTCCTCAACATCATAACAGGAATATGCTGGAACCAAGCATCTTATACAGTATTTCCTATTTCGGTTAAGGAGGAAGCCTTTCAGCTCAACAAAGAGCAGCTAGCTGCCAATCGTAGAATTCTGAAGCAAAAAAAGTTTTAAAAAAAACACTACGAAAAGAAAAAAAAAAGTTTAAAGGCTTTTGAGACAATGATTGATTTATTGGATTTAAATGTATTTTAACAAGATATAGTCAGTAAGTTCTTTTTGAAAACTTAACGTAAAATGTTACGTTAGGAAAATCCCACACAAACCCACCGACATCCTCTTTCCTTCAAGAACTCGGCACATTGCTTATAATTTTAAATATTCCATGTGAGTGAGCTCACCTTTATTTAAGTTAAGGGCATCCTTCAATAAAGTAGTTTGAGAAAACATTTGGAGATCTGGTTTTTTCTGCATCCAACTTGCACATATGTTCCAAACAAGAAGCAACTGGGACCATGTTAACCGAACAGAGACTTTTGCCATTTCAAAGTAACCTTCTACTTTTGGTTGAAATGGGTTTTTCCAACATGTTGGTAGCAACAGCTGCTTCATATAAATTGTGTTGCTACATGCAGGAATGATGTTCACCTGATATTCTTGCTGTGGTGTTGTTACTTCCAAATTTAACTCGCATCCAAATACCTATAACAGGAATGATATAATAAGAATGCAACCTAATGGTCACAGTCATTGACACACATGTTTTTTTTTTTTTATTTCATCAAAGATTTATTAACATATTTTAGTAAAACTGTACGAATACCATTTCTATCAAACCGATATAAATACCAATCCAATTCCATGCAGTATCTGTTTTAAAGGCACACTGAAGTCTCTTTATAATGTTTACCTAAGGGTCTTTGAAAATAAAACTTTTAACCAGGTTGCATTATAAACAATTTCTTTAGCAAGCATAGATGGAACAGAAGCCTCAAGAATTACATTGTTGCAAGAGGGTTATTGTTTTAAGAGTAATTATAATGAGACATAACTACAGTGATAAGTGATCTCGTTAAGGACAAGACTTCTTGGTAATTGTAGTACTGAGAATTGCTAAAAAAAATACTGACTCCTTTACCGTTCTATAAATTCGGATTACGCAGAAATTTAAATTGTAATGTCTCAACGCTCAAAGCAGCATTGCAAATTTTCAACAGACCACATTCATTGTTATCTAGCTGCTTGTTCGACTTCATCGGGCATAAACTTGGTATTCAAAGTTTTAAGTTTATGCCGTGTTTTCTTGTTGTGTTTTCAGCGAGACCTCTGGTTAATTAGGTCGACTAGTAGCTTTCCATTTGCTCTCGAACTGGTCCGTGAACAGTTGTTGCTGAGGGGTTGTTGCACATATTGAATTGCTAGGTTGGATGGAGAATGTAAATTTATGAGTCGAGCATTCGACTTTCAAAATGCTTCTAAGAACTCCAGGGCCCTTACGGGCCTGTCATTTCCAAATTTGAAATCAACAGGGTGGCTGAGCTGTTCCATCTATCTTGTGCTTTGTGTTCGTCTAACCAAGTGATTCAGTATACTGTATCGTGCAACAACAACTCTCCTCCCCCCTCCCCAAAATAAATAGAAAAGGAATTTCCTTCTATCGCGTCATTTTCATGCGCAGTGAGTCTCATCATTGATATCTTTGCTTCACTTTGATCAGTTTAGCAGAAAATTAGCTATCAGCCGGCCGATGGTAGCCAGAAGAGGTGGCTTTGCCGTAAAGCCGAAATGCGCAGCCTGAAAATGACAAAATAAATTAGCTGATGGGGGGTATACCTTATGGCGACCCATTTTATTGCTAGCAAGTGATATCTAGCACTAATTCTCATCACGTTCTCACTGTCCACACTAAATGTATGTGTTACTGGTAGTTAGGCGTATTTCGTCTGTTGTGTGTTCTGTACATCATACAGACCAGCACATTACAAAATACGAATAATCACACTGTACGATTTACTACCGTACCAATACAAAAAAATAAATAAAAAGTAAGGAAAACCGAAGCACAACTGTAGAAACTACATCACACGAAAAAAGGCAATTGCGGCCCCAGAAAGGCATCCCACTCCAACACCTAAGTCCTAAGTGCGTTGGTAAGTGCCCAACGCCTAAACGAAACCATCTTAAATAAAATGAGTAAAATGTTGGAATAAAAAATGGCATCAAAGATATTTTAATCTGCATACCAAAATAATATTAAACCCAGGACATTAATCGAGCAGGAGCCATTATTCTGGACTATATATCATAGAAATTTATTATGTTAATACCGTTATGAAAATTTTTACCTTTAATGAAACATGTGCATGACTGTAATGAAGAAATACTTCCCTCGTTGGATGCACTAGATTAGCAATCTTCACAACCCTTCGTGGGTAGAATGGTTTAGTGTGTTCCAGTTCAATTCGGCAGGAATGCAATACAATTGCCGGTAAAGATGAAACCACAGAAGAACAATCTGTATTAGCAGCAGTTACACGTCTCTAAAACATAAAAAAAAAAGCTCATTCACTATTTAAACGATGGCCAAAGAATGCTAACGAGATGCTAGTAAGTGAATAAGGACTGATTTCTTGAGAAGAGGACAATTTTGTGTGAAGTCTTGAGAAGCCAAGCGAATAAAATTAAACTAAAATCGATTGAATCGCTGAGAGAGGGAGAGGAGTTTAAGCAGATAGGGATAGGACTTGAAAACAACATCAGTCATTAGGTATTGTAACAGCCTTGCCTCAGGTATTATAATTTACAACAAAATAACAGGAAACTTTGGCTCATTTCCTCCATAATACCTCAATTTTACAAAGAAGACACTCGTACAGTCTTACTAATTTTCAACAGGGCGTCCAAAAGTCAATTCAGGTCTCTGTTTATATCTTTGCTTGTAAGCCTTTGCCTGAATTTGAATTTGGCAGTTATCACAGCCTCCCCTATTTGCAAGGCATGGCATACATTGTAGCCTCTCATATTTGCAAGGCATAGGGCCAATCTGGCCTCTGTCCATTCTCCACTTGTGCACCAACCGCTCTCCAAATTCTTTGCCTACTAAGTGTCCCACGCTGGGGTATGACGGACCCTGCATGTTCGTAAAGGGGGCCCCATTCTTTTCAAGATGTTGGATGGCTATAGATTAGAGGCAATGAATATGACTGCCCAGTGCAGAATTAGATCGGATAAGCGTTTCTGTTCTTACCCAATTAATCTCATGCTGTGTGGCCATACAATGAGCAG
>JAHWFP010078889.1:0-19954 GCA_023313725.1 Lithobius niger
TGACAGAATTTCGATTTTCAAATGTTACAAATGCAACTGTTTTCCTTAATCTCCCTTTTCGGACATTTTGGACGGGACCATATTTTTCAAAGAACTGTCGAATGTCTTCTACTTTGCTTGTATCCTAATCAACATGACGTACGATGATAGTTTTCAACATTTCTTGTGTTTTACTGTTTGGTTTAAGTAACTGATTGTTTACAACCCCAACAAGATCCATCTGGCACTCAAGTGAACATTTTGCGTTCTTCTTTCTGTGGAACTTTCGACAGATTTTAACCACAGCTTTAAAAAGGCCCATCTTTTATGCTTTTCGTCTTGTAACCACGTCTATATGGGGTGGGATGGGAACTGTTTTGTCAGGAACCTGGCATTTGCCATCGGCCCCAACAAATCTGGATAGCAACATCCGCACTAAAGATCGAGATCTATTCAACAGCTATTCAACGCCGAGCAGCTACACAAGCCAAAAGGGAGGAAAAGAAAAAACTGGAGACCCTTTTTGGAGAGGCAAGAGAAAAGTACAATTTAGAAATGAATCGAAGGCACTTATTTAACGGGCAGTGCGGAGAATGCGGTAGGAGGCAGTGAGGCCATCTACCACAAAAAGTTGCTGCCCGCAATCCTATTATAGATTGGTGGGTTGATGGTTTCACTGAGACCCAAGAAACATGGCCATCGGTCTCAATTTCATGCGGTGGGAAATTTGCACAGAGGAAAAGTACGGATAAATACGTTTAACGTCACTAGCTCCGAAACTCCTTGAATTTCTCGAAATACTTATTTCCATTTCTGATCTCGTTGCAAAAAGCTATAATGTAGTCTGTATTTCAAGCCCTCGACAGTAATTGGTCAGTCAGGTCGTGACGAAACAGTCCACAATAAAAGCTGAATAATGTTACCGATGGAGTGATGTAACTGGAGTTTACGATGTTATCGAGTAATGATAGTAATCTAGTAGTATCTAGTAATGACAATAAAATTAAAACTAGGCTTATATTGAGTTCTGGAGATTATGATTACTCGGCCGAGAGAGAGATGCTATGTTACATTTGTTTATTTTCTAGATTCTCATTTCCATCTGACAAGGCAATTCCTGAATACGAAGTAAGAGAACACTGAAACGAACAATGCAAGCAAGCAACGAAGCAAACGAACACATGCAACAGCGGTCTTTACGAACGCATGTGGATAGGCCTGCTATCAAGAATGGCGGAGGCGTGGTGAAAATTTCAGGCAGCCATCTTTGGGGTAAAGGTTTGCGGAATAGCATGGAGATAAGATGCTGATTTGTGCAATTTTAAATATAGTATAGTATAGTATAGTATAGTATAGTATAGTATAGTATAGTATAGTATAGTATCATACTACGTGGTATAATATAGTAGGTTTCAGCCAGTAAACTTAGAGCTTTTCGAAGTCCCAAGCGGCAGGTGTTAAGTGGAAGGAACCACCATCGTGTCAGTTGTTTTTTGCCGCAAGAGGAAGGAAACCGTCGTGCAACGAATTAACAAAAAAAAACTGCTGACACATTTTACTCGAGGTTACAAACGCAAACTGTTATAAGTTGGCAGAGCGAGCGAAGCGAGTGAGATCGAACACTCGACTTAGATATTGTGTTTGTGTGTGTGTGTCTGTGATTGTGTTTGACTGTTTGGGACACGACAACCAGTGGCGTAACTAGGGTTTTGTACCGAGGGGGCAACACTATGCATTTAGCAGAATGGTGTGGACGGAGAATTACCCCGGAAGTTGATGCATTTTTGCTATGTTCCGCCATTTTCTGGCCTTGTAAAGTGACGTTAGAAACATTTTTTTATAAAACCAGTTTTGCTGACTGCATTATACGCATAAAAAAATTGTGTAATGTAAATCTTTCAGTTTTTCATACTAGATACTTATTTTTTAAACACCGATACTTTGTTAGAAATGTTGGGAATTTTAAGCAAAATATGGAGTTTTTCGTATTTGTCCATTTGTTACGTGGTTACTTTAGTGATTTAAAGGAGAAACAGTAGGAGTATAAATTAGCAAAGATGAAAGATGCGTCTTTGACCTCAAAATGTAGCCATCTGACGGTAAATATTTTTACGATATGGAAAAAGTGATTTGGCCAATTTGCCGAATAAGCTTTCAAATTCTCACAGAGGGGGCTAATCGCCCCTTTGCCGCCCCCCCCCCACTAGTTACGCCACTGACGACAACGTTGGCAATTTTGCTCTAATTTGGTAGAAACTTCTTGACCAGGGAGTTCGAAATGAAATTCCTACATGAAATATTTTAGGAGATATTCTGGTTTCAGTTGGGTGGTTAAGCCGAGTTTTACTAGCTGCTGTAATGGAGCCCGATATAAAAGCTTAGTGGTTCCAAGTACTACACGTTCGGCACAAAACCATTTGGCATACTACTGCATATGCAAAGTTCTTTTAGTATGAAGCATGCAGAAAATATTACAAATAGTAAAAAAAAAAACTATAACTGTCAATTTTGCACACTTTGAAACAATACGGACATTTCTTTTATCTATCTGCGTTGTTTCAAAATGTGTGAAATTGACAGTTATAGTGTTGTATTTTTTTACTATTTGTGATTATTTTCTGCTTTCCTTACACTAAAAGAAATTCCTATGTGATGCAGTATGGTGCATGGTTTTGTGTTGTACATGTAATGCTCGGAGCCAATAGCCTTATAAATCGGTCTCTCTCGCTGTTGCTACCAAAAATCGGCGTAACAGCCATTCAGAAAACCCGAAAATCTTCACAAATATTTGATGTAGGTATTTACATCAAATATTACATCTGTTTCCTAGATGCCAGTAAAGCCCATGATCGGGTAAACTGGGGCGTTCTGTTTAAGAAATTGTGTGACAGGGGTGTCCCATTATGGGCAATCAAGACTCTTAGGAACTGGTATTCAACTCACGAAATGACTGTGCGATGGAGTGGGTCCACCTCTAGAGTTTTTCAAACCAGCAATGGTGTGAGACAGGGTGGAGTGTTATCCCCTGCCCTGTTTGGTGTCTGTATAGCGTCTCTGAGCCAGGCGCTGGTTAACGAAGGTATTGGTTGCTATGTTGGTGGCACATGCATCAACAACTTTTGTTTCGCTGATGATTTGGCGATTATTAGTCCTTCAGCTAAATCCCTTCAAGCACTGCTGTCAGTAAGTGAAAACGTTGCCCTTAAACGGGGTCTGTTTAACCCCGACAAGACTGTGTGTATCTTCTTTAGACCAAGAGGCCTGAAATGGAAAGCGTTTATCCCCCGAAGGTTTTCTTAAGTGGTAAATCGGTGAAGCTTGTAAGCAGCTACCGCTACCTTGGACTTATCATCTCAGATAACTTACGAGATGATGCCGACATGAGCAGGCAATGCCGTGCGGTGTGTGTTGCTGGAAATGGCCTGAAGGCTAAGTTTAGCTCGTGTGGTAGGTTTGCAAAAAACCGTCTTTTCAAGGCACATTGCACAAACCTCTACACAAGTGGCTTATGGATGGACTATAACAAGGCCTCTGTGAACAAACTCAGAGTTGCATACAACAATGCTGCTAGACGGCTACATGGTCGGCCACCATGGTACAGTGCAAGTAGGTTAATGGTCCCATCCTTTGGAGCTATTCGAAGAAAAGCTGTTTGGGGAACTCGTGTTCGGGTGTTGGCTTCTCCTAACCTTCTGTGCAGGCAGTGACCAGATTTTCACTGTGCACGGAGTACACCTTCAGTACGTGGCATGCAATACTGTACGGTGATTGCTTGTACTTTTTGCTGTGTCATAATTCATTTTCGTTGTCCTTTTGTATAATCTGTAACTCGGCACTTTTTGTACTTAAGCAAAAGTGCTGTGGTCCAAAAAAAAAACTTCGGCCGAATTTTTGAAATAAAATAATAATATTAATAATAATTTAATCTTCGAACTCGTTCACTTTATGCACCAAAGCGTCTTATCACAAAGTTTCATCAAAGCATAGCAAAATTGCGAACGTTGTCGTGTCCCAAACAGTCAAACACAATCACAGACAAACACACGCACAGACAATTGTACACAAAATTCAAATTCAGTCTAGTATTCGACTTCACTCGCTCCGCCAACAGGTAAGCTTGAGTAAAATGTGTCAGCAGTGTTTTATACGTATATTCGCCTTGAAATGGAGTACGCAAGCCTTGTCTGGTCCCCCCACCTATTGAGTGACATTAAAGTCCTAGAATCGATACAGCTTTTCTTTTTATTTTTATTTTTTTTACAAAATACATTAGTGGTCTCCGAAATTAAACTTAGATGGAGCAACTTCTACTCTTAAAATCTTTTGCCCCGCGAATTACGACGGTTTAATGCCGACCGTTTCCTGACATTCTTCTTTCCACAGCCTTCTTTGCACAGCCTCGTGGATTTCGACCGTTCCTTTTTCTTTGAGGTACGATCAAGAGAAAGAACTGGCGGCCACTCTTTGAAACCTGCAAATATGGGGCAAATCGAAACTGTGGCAAGTTTTTCTTTGCAAACCGTGTGATAAATCCTTGGAACAGTCTCCCGGATCAGGTTATGTGTGTGCTCAAAACCTTGATATATATAAGCGTTCTCTGCGGAAATGTAACCTTTCAAAATTTATGCAAAGATTTTAGTGGTTTTTTTTTACTACTATCCCCCCTCCCCCCCCCCTCCTCAACCCCCAAACAGGATCCTTTCGGCACCGTTGCGTATATTAACTCTGATCGCTTTTAATGGTGGTTGGTTGCTACTCATCTTTGTAGGTGCTTTGGTTTAATAGGAGTAGAGGTACACGCACGCAAACACAGGCACATCGTACGTTTTTAATGATGGAGATATGAAGTATGATCGGACAATCTTATGGAGATTTCTCGGCAGCTTGTTTACGTTTCATATCGTACCAGATAACTTATCCCAATGCGCAGGGAGTTTTGGCCGGAGACTGTCACCTTCCAACTCAATCATTATTTTTCAGCCAAGGTCATGATTAGAGTAGCCGTGCTCAGCTATCAGCTTCGCTAAGAATCTACATCGTCTTTTAGAACACGTGTCGCCCTCCTGGAGTGTAAACGGAACTGTTCCGATAGAAATCTGGTCGTTTGAATAGGATTGTCTACAATCACAAAATCTCCCCATGTACATTCTTGTCTTCGCTCACAATTAAAAAAAAATATGTAACAGTTTGGTTAGACCTTTTCTGCTACAAAAACGTCAATTCAACGAACACCATAGATAATGAAAACAAAGACAACTGTTAGTAAACAAAAACGAACTCGTTTGATGCTTAAGGTAAGGTTTAACTGATTCGAAGTCAAAACAGCAAAGGAACACACATAAACTTGCCTGTAAGGTTTCAGATACTGCATTGTTGCTGTACTGTTTCGTCCACGTGAACCATACTGCTGTATTCAAATGTTTTTACCAATTTTATTTTTGCACACGATACTCCAGCTAATGATTAGTTCATTCTACTTGGCTACACGACATCGCTGGAAAATGTTTAAAACATAACCGTGTTAGTGGGTTTACAACAGCTCTACACGTAATTGAAGGTTCGTGCGAGGCTTTGAAAATCTAGAAATGGCCTGGAAAGTAATAATGTAATTCCATGCCTGGAAAAGAGCTTGAAAATCTTGAAAAATGATATATGTATCATCAGTAAGGTGATGAACGAAAAGTAGATGTCGTGACTGAAGAACACTGAACAAATTTAGCCAAGAAAGTGGCCGAATGTACAATTTTCTTCCTTTTGTTTGGGCATGAAAAGTTTGGAAATTGTATTTACTTGTGTAAAGGTCGTATACAGCAGTAAGGTTTCACGTGGACGAAACAGTACAGCAACACTGCAGTATCTGAAACCTTACAGGAAAGTTTATTTGTGTTCCTTTGCTGTTTTGACTTCGAATCAGTTAAACCTTACCTTAAGCATCAAACGAGTTCGTTTTTGTTTACTAATTCGTGCTACTTTGGCACACCATACAGTTTTTTTTTAAGTTTTGCATCTTTATCAATCAGTCTAAGTCTTGCGTACTCATTACAAATGCAGTGAAATTTGCTCGCTTCGCTCGCTCATTCAGTGCAAGTCTTTCTTTTGGTTTGTCCGCAGTTCTGTATTAGCGGCTTTGTCCGTTATTTGCAATATAGGACGGCAAGTCAAATGTGCAACGGACATTTTAACTTTAACATGGGAGAGTAACGTGAAATCATTATATAAATCAATTGGTAATAAGAATAATGCTTCCTCTTCACGTGCGGGTGAATTGTTGGCTCACCAACATTGTTAGTATTTGCTTAAACTTTCAGGCCTTAGGGCCTTAGGGCTTCGGGCAGATGACCAGGAGTGGTTAACGCTCGTTAAACCCTTTAAACCCTTTAAACTTTCAGGCGATGCGATGCCATGCATATGACGTTTGCTGATTGGCATTGCTGCATAAAAACAATGTTTAAACAATGTAAAACAATCAGTCTGGTCTTTTTGAGCTCCGTAACCCCTAAATCACTTGACCAATTAGAAAAGTCCTTATGGAGTGGGCACATCTACAGAGCAATACATGTAAAATGAGCCTGTAAGAACCAGCGTTATAGGACAAATAGTTTGATCTGTAGACAGCGTAGCAGAAACGTGTCGTGCCAACAACAACAACAACAACAAGCCAAAAATGAAAATCACAATTCCAGCTCAAGTCCAGATCTACGCTATGACAAATCGGACAAAGTTAGTACACGTGTTGGCCAAGTCCCATAAAGTTCATATATCAAATTTGAGAAATTAAGCATCGAAATTTTGGCTTTAACATGGGAGACCGAGGTCAAACCTTTTACTAATTAAAAACCAGGTTAGCATGTTTCAGAGTGCATCGCTCACCGTCGTCAAACCAATTAAACAACAGTTCCGCACAAAGCAATAACTTCTAAAAAAAAAAATCGTAAACGATTGGAATTCAAAGAAGATGAATTAATTGTCAAGTAAGGGTAGATTATTAGCTGTAACAGTGCTGATAAATACCAATCGTATTTCATCTGAATGAAATCGTGCCTTATTTATTGAAACATTTTATTGAGCCATATTTTCAATTACCAACACAAAGAATTTAAAGTATTAAATTAGTAATATTTAAATTAAAACTTAACTTTTGAATGTGATAATAATAACTTCAAGAAAGTCGCGTGAACGACTGGCATTTAAAGAAGATAATTGTGAAATAGGACAGTATATCAGCTATAACAGAGCTAGTGCTTTTGCGAATCGAAATCGATCATAAAATTTGTAAACCGTGTGTCTGTAGCATTCGTCTCTCATTTGACTGTCTCGGGTTCACAGGATTGTTTCACAGAAACTAGCCAACATGTCGAGAATCACCGAATGTCTCTCTCCGAAGCCAAATTTATATGAATCTTATGGCCATTTTTGTTTTTTCTGACGAGAACTGAATTTCCCGAACTATAGATAACTGTAGCGATACGACACAAATTTCAAACGAACATCTAGATAGCAACATCTGTTGTTTTTATCTAAAACCCAATTTCAAAAATGATTTGGAAAACAAATGTAAAATTTAGTTCGGTGAATTCCCCTTGTGCAGTCTAATGTATACAAATTAAAACTGATTTTAATTTACAAAGTTATGATGGCTTTTGCCCACTACAGTCACTGCGTAACTCGGGCGTAAAAACGTTTGCTCAGTTAGAACTTAGACAATTACCAGAGTAATTATAGCAAGTGATAACAAATTAAAATTCTCAAACAGTTTTCGGAGATGCTTCAACGTCTGATTCTTTATTAACTACAAGTTTTCAAGTAGTTTAGAGAGAATATCCTTGACGGAATCCCCTGCTTTCACAATTTCCGGTCGGACTTTGTTGTTGAATGTTGTTTGTATCGTGGACGAAAGGAATCGGTTAGCGATCCTTTCTGCTATTCCTCCACCGAACACGTTGTGAAAGTACGCAATAAAAGAACCGACCTAAAAATAATAACAATAAATAAATAAATGTGGTAGGAGTAAAGGAAACACTAGCACAAGAGCGCAATTCATACACTAAAAAAAAGCTAAGTTTCGTAACCTTTATAATGGACATAGGATACTATGACTGAGGTTGGAACAAACGACCTCCGCATCTACAAAGATGATCGTGATGGCTGAGTCATTTCCCCGAGTATCACCTCTCCAATGACTTAATAAAGGATTCCCAAACCTGCTTGGAGGTTAAGCAGTAGTAGCTAGGACTCTATGAGGCATCGTTAATGGAAAGGGAATAAACACAATGCATACGCAATAGTTTAATTGCTATAGGGAGAATCAATAATAAATCCTACAGGTAGAATCAATATATAGTTAAATCACTATTGGGAGCTTCAACAGATGGTTAAATCACTATGGGAGAATCAATAAATAGTTAAATCACGATAGGTAGAATTAATAAATAGTTAAATCACTATAGGGAGATCCAATAAATAGTTAAATCACTATAGGGAGTATCAATAAATAGTTAAATCACTGCACGGAGAATCAATAAATAGTTAAATCACTATAGGGAGATCCAATAAATGGTTAAATCACTATCGGGAAAATCAAAAAATAGTTAAATCACTACATGGAGAATAGTTAAATAGTTAATCACTATATGGGAGAATCAATAAATAGTTAACTAGCTATAGGGAAAGCAGTAAATAGTTAAATCACTATCAGGACACTCAATAAGTAGTTAAATCACTATAAGGAGAATCATTAAACAGTTAACTAACTATAGGGAAAATCAATAAATAGTTAAATCATTATACGGAGAATCAATAAATTGTTCAATCACTATAGGAAGACTCAATCGTTCAGGGAAATTAATCAGAAATTACAGCTAAAATACTTGACACATAAAAGAAACCTAAAACCAGTGCACATTTTTTAGTTAGTGACTGAAGACCACTGAGAGACAAATTTCACCAATATGCCAATCTTTTAAGTCTTTAAGGTTTATTTTAATCAAGTTATATTTTTCCCAGGAGTGGCATAAAGGAAGGCCAGTAGGACTGATGCTAGAGTGTCCATGTTGATTACCCCTTGTTCCATCTCTCGTTCTGAGTCACGACACATATAGCCAGTTTTTGAACGAGTGATCATATTTGCTTTTGTGTCAACCTCGTTGAAATTATGCTGCTTAGGTTGTTGCCTAAGAAATATGTGTTAACATATATCACACGTGCTGTAACAGGTTCAAAGGAAACCCTTTCTGGCAATCGGCAGCTTTGAACTGCTAGAAATTACTTTTAGGCAAGGAGGGTAGCGATTGCATAATTCACCTCCCTACTCCTCGTCCCTTCTCGTGAATGCCAGGAAGTTAACGCCTCTTATCACTACTTTGGTAAAGTTAGATTCTGCCGCAGTTGAAATGAAGTGCCCTGGAGCAGAGAAGTGAGATGTGCAGCTTCTCTCCTGGACAGCTTCGTGACAAGGGAAGGAGTACAAAACAAAAGTTGCAACATGGATACATCCTATGGATGTGTATGCATTTAGGCTTGTAAGCTCCTGGCCTTTCCAAGTTACTTACCTTCAAATCAAGGTGAACATAATCCACCACAGGTTTGAGACCCTTCAGCAAGAACTTTAGGTCAGCGGTAAAGGTGATAGTCTTCAATTTGATGGAAAATGGACCTTTACCAGCAAAGTTAATGGAATTTGAGAATACACCCTTCAGATCGTACTGTCCGGTAAGAGCTATCAAAGGCCACGTGAGGGTCAGCTGGAGACGAGGAGGTAAAGCTTTGAAATTGAGTTCAGTTATTTGAAAATCAGAGGCTCCCGTCACAGTCAGGTTCCATAAGTCCCCGTCAAGATCCAAGAATCCCTCGATCGGTGATTCATCGATGTACATGTCGCCTACCACTAGTGGATCAAGCGGAGGAACACCCAGTGATGGAAGTCCCTTTGGTAATTGCTCATGAGCATTGTTCAGTATCTTTCTGAGGAGGACTGCTACTGGATCATCGGCTCTGGCGGATATTTGATGAGCAATATCTGCGAAATACGAAACATATTAGATTTAGATGGGCAGAAAACTTTAGCACAGCTTGGAAGCCAATGTGAGTGTTGGATGGATTGAGATAATTTAATACTGTTGTTTCGTAACTGTCACAAGTCAGTATGTCAAACGCGTCTTATCCCCCTAAATCGGGCCCAAAATCGCGGTGATACCCCCAGATTTTCGTTTTATAGGGGAGAAAAGGGTGAATCATCCAATGTTACACTGGCTAGATTTTGTATGTAATTAACAAAAACGCGTATAGTAGCCCATACTTATTTGCAAATTCAATACACGATGCTAAAGAAAGCCATTTCATATGACTAAACTCTCCTCAAACAGTACATGACATTGTACTCTGCTTATGTCCGATCTGTCAGACAATGTTATGTGCCCCACAACAATATTTTTCCTTTGAAAGTGGCTGCGTTCTTCAAAGGAAAAGTGATTTAGTGGGCAAATAACATTTGTACGAGAAACCAGGCATAAGCAGAGTACTGTTTTGTCATATACTGTTTGAGTATAGTCATGTGAAATGACATTTCTTTAGCATCATACCATTTTATTAAGCCATATGAGACTTGGGTCAGCTACTGGATTAGAACTGACATTCACTTGGTTTGGAGACGAAGATGGTAACCACTAGACTGTTGCTGCTTGTTTTGCTTGGGGACGCTTTTTCCCCCCCCCCCCCCCCCCCCCACACACAGTGCTTGTTTTTTTGCATAGGACCCTCCACTTTGTAGACGTTGTTTTTAAACCACACTGTCTGCAAAGGGTTTGAGTTTTTTTAACACTATACTATTTAAACCAGCAAAACTGAATTCTGAAGTCACTAGGCCAAGCAAAAAATGCTACAATGCAAGTTTATTTTCTGTACTATTATTTGCATCTTACACAGCAATAATTATTCCTGAATATGAAGCAAGCAAACACTGAAGCACGCACCGAACCAAGTGAACGAATCCACCACCGATTTTTATGAGCGTGTCCAGGCAGTTCTGCCACCGCAAGCAAGATTTCCGTAGAAATGATAAAAGAAACTACGCGTTCTTTCACAACTTATGAAATTGCTAGCAATAATGGTTTTTTTTTTTCACCATTTGTAATTATTTTCTGGATTCTTCACGCTAAAATAACTTTGACTATGATTTATTATGGTAAATGGGTTTGTGTTCTTCAGGCAGGACTTGTGCCTACTTGTCTTACAATATGGGGCTCCCTTACAGCCACAAGTAAAAATTGGCTTACCCATCCAATGGAAAATCCAAATATCTTCGAAAATATAATATGAGACAGGAATTTCATCTCTGAGCTACCGAATTTCACGCTCCAAAGCTGCCTTGTTACAAAATTTCAACGACAGAACAAAATTACGAACGTTGTCGTTTCCTCAAGCAGATAAACACACTCACTGGCAAACAGACACAGAAAATGTAATTTCAGTCGATTATTTGAGCTCGCTCGCTCTGCCAATAAATATACACGAACAAACGTAACTACACTGCGTGCGTAATAACAAGATTGGGCGATTTGGTGGCTGAATCACTACCACCATTAACTTATTGCTACCCACCGCAATCAACAATAATAGTAAGCTACTCACCTGAGAAATATGCCTCTCTGAATTGTTGACACAGACAAACTACTAAAAGTGGTATGACGGTTGCTCTGGTGAGTAGGCCAAACATACTAGGGTTTGCTATGTGGGTTCCTATGAAACAGAGGAATAAAATTTACAGTAAGCTAGGCACGTTTACTAAAGCGAGAAGAACATATTAGTGTAGCTCTCTGTCTGTTTGTGTTTATGTGTGCCCAAACGTAGGAGTTCATGAAGCATCTTGCGAACGGGTGAACCGATTTTTTTTATGAAATTAGGTAAATGAAACTTAAAGGCTGGATCTCTCGACCCATGAGTTAACGTTATAAACAGTTACTTTTAAGCCATCTTTGCTGCTTCCTTAATCACTGACTGGTTTGGTTAACAGTGTCATCGCCACTTCACCTAGCTGTGCCGTTCGTGGCTGGGTTCTGGTGTATTTAGGTGACAATCTTGTGCAGTTCTGTTGTACCTCCTGGTGGTACGAGAAGCTTTATATCATGGCGGACATTTTGAATACACACTCCATGTAGTATTTGTGAGAAGAGCGTAGGCGGCTGAATGACCGGCTATCAGGCTTGAAGGGGGCAGAACGGTGGTACTCCACGGACCTCCAAGTAGAAAGGACCAATAGTCAAGCGAAACAGCCACACCTACGTCTGAACCGAGGTCCGTGTTCGGATCGATGAGCAAAGTGGAATCGGATAACTTGTAGGTTGGATGGTCGCAAGTTTCATCAAATAAAGGCCAAATACTTTTGGAGAATTTTATTACTGGTTGTTAGAGGCTTGGCCTCTCTCTCTAGCTCGTCATGGTAACGATTCTCTCCCTAAGTCTCAGGCCGGATTTCATTACGGTTGCAGTACGTTGAGATAAAAGTTCAAACGTTGGTAAAGTCCCAAAAGCATACACCACTTGTAAAAGTGTTGGATCAGCTAACAGTTCAAGCCATTAAAGACTACCTTTTGCTTTTCAGGAATTCTTTGCAGTAATAACATAAGGCCTGAACAGTGGCGGCCATCAAAATAACAACGTCATGTAAAAGGTGACGCTTTCCTCGAGAAGCAAGAGGCTAAGGGAAATTTTTTTTCTGTGGAGGGATTTATAGAGAGAATTATTAGGCTGAGGAGACTGCCGGTACAATAAGGTGTGCTTTGGTTTGAATGTACAATTCCATATAAAGAAAGAAGTTCGCCTAACAAGCAAAGATACAATTAAGTGAGGATCATCTTTAACAAACTTGTGATGTTCTTACATAGTCGCTTCGGCCGAAGGCTTGACATTGTTTAGCATCAAGGGCTGTTCCTTTAAGTCAACAATACAGTTGTGTACATTGTTGGCAACCGCGGCTCAATTGTTTATTTAATTTTGTATTAGAGCGTTCGGCATATGGCCAGGGCTCTTGGCAATAAATTCAAATTCAAATTCAATTAAATAATTAGGAGTGGTCAGCTTATAAAATGACATACGTGAGTCGTAAGGGGAAATTAAAGGACCAGTAGGGAAATTAAAGGAATTAAAGGACCAGTAGGGAAATTTTCCCACAATATTTCCAGTCTATTGTACCACAACTTACTGGGGACGTTTTTAATTCTAAACGTAAAAACAAAACTGCAAATTTTTCACTGTACATCCGGAAGTGTTTTTAGGATGCTAGAGACGTGTTTCATGCAAAAAATTACTATTTATTAAGGAGCAGATTTTCGCGTATGTTGTCCCATTTAATTTTGATCGGAGGCGGCCATTTGCCGGCGGATCCTATGACTTTTATACCCGATCACGGCATTTAACCATAGCCTCCTAAACCAAAGGCCGTAAATGCTCATCTTCCACAACGCGCCACAAAAATGTAACAAAGATGGCGGCGTGGCAGGTTTGCTAAGTGACGTAATCGTTGGCAGACTATGGAAACCTCGTTGGTTAGTTTGCAAATTCTCCACTTTGTATTGAGATGGCACAAACCTGCTTCCTTACTATCGTAGGGCAGATAAACTGCATTTTTTGTGCAAATCGTTCACGTTTGTAAACAAGCATGAAAGTTGGCACATTTACTTATTGAAACCTACTCTTTTCCAAAAAGCCCGTTCGCCATTCAAAAATTCAAGATGGTGGCCAAATACCAAGGAAAATGGCCGCCAATAAATGGTATCTCCTTAAATATGGATTTTATCAAAAACACGTTCAGACCTTAGTTGTAGAAAACTAAATTATCTATAGAAAAAACATTCGACGAAATTTTCGGTACATGAAGTAGTTAACGAGATATACTGAGTTGAAGTAATGACCACTAGCGCCAGTTCTTGACAAAATGGCCGCTGGCGCCAATTCCCAGCATAGTATGTTGTGTTTAGCTCATGTAGAAGTAAGATTTACAACTAGAAAACGTCCGGTGAATATCTTTGTGTCGTGTTTACTAAATAATGTGAAATTGTATGCAACAAAGGTTAATTGCATAAATAAGTAATAGAAAGGATTATTTGAGTTTTTTGCACATTCGTCACAACTACCAGTCATATGATATGATCAAGTTCTGTTTACATATAGATAACTTGTTGGCCTGTTATGTTGTTCTTGAGTTTGTTACCAAGTACAAGAGCTTGAACTATCAGTCTGAGCTACTACATGCTAGTCCACATATGCATCTGCGCAGTGCCGTGCCATGCCCAAAGCTGTAGCATTCAAAACATCCACGGCATTCAAAATTGCATCCACACTTTGCCAGTTCACGACAACTTTCTGCAATAGGTGAAAGCTAGGTCCAAAAGATTTGCCGCAGATCACTGGTCTTGATCCATCCCCACTCAGCAGGACTTTGTGTTTCTGTCTGGCATACCCTGTAGACTGACTCCAAAATGCAGCCCTCCTGATAGGCTGCTGACACATTCGAATACTGTCACTAAAAGTTAATTAAGCAGTTCTCAAGAGTAAACACTTAGTATTAAGCTTGGAACGTTAATTTAGGCCAGAGGCTAAACAAAATCTTCGATCATGCATCAACGCTTTCACCAAACAATTCCTGGTTCCGGTAACCATATCACCGGAGCTCCATTCCACCAGGAAGCTGTTCAGAGACGTGTCACAACTAAAAACTTAGATCTTAAGAAAATCTTTTAGCCAATGTGCAACACCGTCTTGTACACTGAACCTGGCTAACATGGCATTAAAACATAAATTTGTTTTCTCCATAACAAAAAGTTTTTTTTTTTTCAGTTTGGTAAAGAAAAAATAGCCAGTACCCGCATCCGAAAAATCGTGAATAAAAAGCCCTGCACCTGCATCAATTTGTTTAGTGCCACTCCTAGATTCATTGAAGCAACTTTGGAGGCAGAACGAAAGCACGGCGAAAGCCACCGAACTATTTTAACAGCTCAGAGGGGATAATAATAATGGACCATGAGCTCAGTATATAAACGTTTCCAGCTCGTCCGATATGCTGACACATTTTTTCTGTTGTTTTTTTTTTTTTTAGTAGTTTTTTCCATAGGTTTCCATCAGTTAATACAGATGCAAACCTATTTACGTTGACTTTTGGACTTATATGTCAGACTGCCTGAGCAGGGAATCGAACCCACGACCTTTAAAAACAAAGGCCGAGGTCCTACCACTGAGCCATACTGACACGGCCTCAACGTCAATAGGTTTGCGTCTGTATTTATTTAAATCTTGTTGAGCCATCGACTTTCCATCTTGTTTGTTTAGGTACTTCAGCTGAAAAATACATAGCCTATCATTCCAATCAAAAATGCAGATTATGTGAACTGTAGAATGGGTGCTAGCCTTTACAGAAAATTTCTGATTGTCTGAAAAATCGTGTAACTGGTAACAAAGTCGATAAAGGATATACAAGTATTACCAAAACATTTTTGTTCAGTTTCGAAGCGCCTCGTCACCTGCTAAGTCTCTGCTTACTTTTAAGATTTCATAGTTGGCTAGTATATTGAATTACCTTTAGAATATGTTCACCTTTTCTTCGGCTTCTCTTGACTCTTAAAGCGCGAACAAATTTTCAGCACACCGATTTGATTTTCTCTCACGATGATATCTAGCAAATCCACATCCGTGAGAATAAAAACAGCCTGAGAAAGATTTATTCTTTCAGTCAGTGATAAGATGGGATTACGCGACTTTGTGCACAACTGATTTCTCGTGGATACCCCGGCACCTGTTCATCTTTGTATCTTAAAAGACATCAGACAGAAAGTGTGAAAAAATAATAATAACTTAAAGGTGCCTATTCACCGAACGACCAGTTGCACCATCTAGCACCGTCTACCATCGCATATAATTTCAACAAATGAAGGAATGCGCCAAGAAATTTCTTTTTACACAACAAACAAGACACGTGCCTCCTTAATTATTGAATGTAAAGTTCGTACGTCCACGTGCATAAGGGAGCAAGCGGTCATGGTTAACTATATCACTGACACTAGATGGTGCCCATTTAGCGGTTCAACACCTGCATTTCAAAATGGTCAATACACAGAAAAAACGCGGCCGTGATGTCGTTAGGCTTAACTTTACTGCTTGCTCCCTGGTGCATGTTGACGTACCAACTTTACACTCAATAATTCAGGAGGCGCATTGATTGTTTGTTTCATGAAAAGAACTTTATTTGTGTGTTCCTTCGCTTGTTGAAAGTAAGGGCTAGACAGAACTAGATAGCAATAAATGGCTACAGATGCTGCAGCCTGTCATTTGGTGGCAACTGCAGTGCGAAGATGTGATCAGACATCCATCGTAGTATCAGGGAACTGCAGTGAAGACTAGTGGGCGGCCATTTAGACAAAAAAAAAACCTCGGAAAACACAGGTTCGATTCCTGGCCACATGATGACGCGTGAAATTGTTTCGTCTCGATTACCCCTGATCTTCACGAATCACTGCAGACCACTGATGTTACAACATTGTTTTACAGCTTAAAGGGTGGTCTTTGTAGCTGAATAGTGATAGTGCTCACTCCAACGTCCGCGATTTGTACACTAGGTGGAGCCACCGTGCAGCCTGATGGTAGTGACGTAACAAGTGTAATTCTGGAGTTACCCCACGACCAAAAGGACCCCCATCCACCATCAACTTGAAAAAAAGTATTGCACTGCTAGAATCAGTGGCGTGCATAGGAGGGGGGGGGGTAAGGGGGGGGGAATGTGGCCTTTAGTTCCGACATTTTGATGGCGTGGTGATGCAAAACAGCTCAGGAAGGGGCAGAAAAGGGTAAAAAGATGCTAAAAAAATGCCCCAAGAAGATATGTCCACTAAATCTTAATGTGCCCTCTCACTGTAAGGGTGCGTTTATGCAACGTGATCTTCTCGCTCGCCGAACGCTAGTTGCTTTTTATTCATTTACTATTAGTTTCCCGTTTCTGCTAAATGAATGCGTTAATAGACAACAAATTAAATATATTATAAATAACAACACCGATAAAGAACAGTGTGCACCAGTAATTTTAAACATACCTACAAGAGTGTTGTCATTTCATGCTCTTTCCAAAATTTGCTTTTCTCCCTCAGAGAACAGTTTCTATCAAACGACGGTATAATGAATGCTGCTCGCAGCGAGAATTCAAAATCCAACATGGAGTCCATTTCGGGGGTTACTGAATCGAAGACAAACCATCGAATGCCGTCATTCGAAAAGCATTTCGTCGTCTTGCACTGCGGTAAAAATTGTTTTCTTGTTGTCATAAATCGACGCCTTTGTGTTGCACGCATCGTACGTCGTGTCGCGAGGCACGAGGAGAAAATGTGCGGCCGCGTTGTTGCCATGGTTACTACGTTTAGACAACTCGAAAGCCGCATTCTCCGGCAAAGGCGAGAAGCAGCCAGCAGATTTAGTATTGACCAAGTAAAAGCTAGGAAGCGAGAAAATTGTCCTTGCGTAAACCCGCCTTAAGGGCTCGTTTACGCAACGACAGTTTTCTCGCTCACTAGCTTTTATTTGATCAATAGTAAATCTGATGACTTCTCGCTTTTACCGGAGTATGCGGCTTTGTAACCATGGCTACGACGCAGACGCAAATCATCTCCTCGTGCCTCGTGACACGACGTACGATGCTTGCAACATTTGAGTGTCGATTTGTGCCAACAAGGAAACAATTTTTAGTGCAGTACAAGACGACAGACTGTTTTTTGTATGCCGGCATTCGGTGGTTTGGCCACGAAATGGACGCCATGTTGGATTTTGAATTCTCGCTGCGAGAAGCTATTTATTCTACCGACGTTTGATCATTGCTAGAATCTGTACTTTGAGGGAGAATAGCAAATTTTGGAAATAGCGTGAGATGACAACAAACTTGTAGCAATTTTTAAAATTACTGTAGCACGTTGTTCTTTATCCGTGTTGTTATTTATAATACATACAAGTTGTTATCTATTGTCGCATTCAATTAGTAGCAACGGGAAACTAATTATAAATAAATAACGGTTGACTAGCAAATAACAATCGGCGAGCGAGAATGACTTGTTGCATAAACGCACCCTAAGAGTCTCCAACCTCTCGGAGTTCTCTGCACGCTATTGGCTAGAACACACTAAAACAGAACTTTCGTAAAAGCAAAGAATTATTCCTGTGCTGTGTAGCCTCAATATCTTGGTCTGGTGATGAGTCCAAACTTTCATTCATATCATGTCCAAGGATGAATAGTGAAGTTTATATGTTTACATTCTTTGCAGTGGTGCAGTGAGGGTGGAGGAGAGAAAAAGGGGCAAGTGCGCCATCCCCCCCCCCCCGCCTCCTCCCGACCAGAAGTTGAAAGTAAAATTAGGTAAAAGTAGACGAAAATAAAATAAAAAATTGCTTTTTTAACGTTTCTTCTGGATGGTCCTTTTTTCACACATTCTCGAAGAATTTATGCATCATTATGACACTTTGTAAAAATTCGTGATTCTTTGTGCTTCTTCTTTTAAAATGCTCTCCCAAAACAAAACTTGCGAGATTCCAGAGTTAAGGATTTCCGCCAAGGTTTTCGGCCGTTTGAAGTCCCGATATCAAACGCCAAGCTCTTTCGCCCAGTTAATCCCACCGAATACTAGTTTGAAGGTTAAATGAATGTTTGAAAATTGTTTACTCCCAATTTTCAAGTATCTCATTAAACGTTTAAAGTGTTAGTCGGTGGGATTATCTAGGCAAAAGAGCTTGGCGTTTGATAACACAACTTCAAACAGCCAAAAAGCTTGGTGGGAGTCTTTAACAATTTTTCTTATGGAGAGATCACATACTTTTGGTCCAAATTAATAAAATCCATTTTCTTGCTTAGCATCTATGGTATAAAAGCCGAAAATCCAGTTTTAGGGTCCTTTTTTTTCCTTCTTTTGGCTTTAGAAGGTTTATGTGTGTCTTAGTCTCTGCAGAGAAGCCCACCGAACTCTTATTATTATTAGTATTACACAACGCTTTATCGTATAAAATATGGATGTAAGCCTTAACAAGATGCACTAACACTGCATTAGTAATTCGACGTGTCGTATGGTAGAATAAAAAAAATCTGTAATCGACGTGTGACGGTGGAATGGCAGACATACCAACAGGCGTTACTAAAAAGAATGAATGCGTGGTGTACTGAAAAACATCTACTATATTGCACATTATATTAAAAAAATTTGTCTCGTAACTTTTGCTACTACGATACGGCAAATGAGGCAGAATCTTGTGTGCGACGATGCAATCACTGACCAAATAAGTTTTTTTATCGGACGCTGATATTGGTTTTCTTATTAAAAAAAAAACCAAACAAACTGAAAGCTTCGTTGTTTTACAGTTTCCCGATCCCGTTGTTCTTCTTCATCTGACTCTTACATTTTTAAAATCTTCGAACACCATATTTTCATAAATTCAGCAGATAATTTGGTGGGGGGGGGGGGAGTAGGAGAAATCATATTGCGCTGAGGGTACGTGAGGTTGACGACTTTAAATTTATTTACACTTTTTTTGTGTATTATGAAAAGTTAAAATATACACACGAAAATTGTGACAAAGTCCACATTGAATACAGTATAACACTGCAATTTCATGTGGCCAATTTTTGTTAGGCTACTCAATACAAATTATTTGTTTTACTACGTTTTATAATTATCTTCATTATTATTATTTGTAATTTTCAATCTGTGGATAAAACTAATGTCGAACCAATAAAACTTACATGAGTCTTCTTGTTACGGATTTTTTTTAAATCTGAAAGTCAGAGGCCATTAGGAATATCCCGCCCTTCCCACCCTTTGGCCAGTCCGCCACTGTGAAAACAGGATATCATTCGCTTTGCTCGCTCGTTCAATAGGAAACAACACCACAAATACGCGTAATAAAATACTGTAATATATCGCACCGAAAAGCAGCGAGGATAGCGCAGCAATTAACAGCAAAA
>JAHWFP010078890.1:0-22310 GCA_023313725.1 Lithobius niger
GGTGGAAGGAGAATGAGCAGTGATGTGATGAGATTCTGGAGCAGATGGGGATTTAGATCGAGAGGCTTAGGATGGGAGGGTTTCACATTCTAGTTTTGGGGGACTTTAATGCTCGTCTGGAAGAATGGGGGGGGGGGGCTGGACAATAGAAATGGGTAGGCAGTTAGGAATTGAGTGGCGGAATGCAGGTTGGAACTGGCTAATATCTGGAGAGTATTGATAAGATGGCCTGGACTTGGAGCATACAGGATTCTTTAGTCGGTGGTGGACTTCGTGTTGTGGGATGAGAAGGGGGTGGATGTAGAGGGAAAGTGGGGAGTGGATTCGGATCATTGTCTGGTCTGGGCTGTTTGGATGGGGATGGGTGGTCAGAAATCCGAATTTGCTTGAAAGTTTTGGCATTGAGGTTGGAGAGGAGGTTGATGAGTGGGAGGAGGAGTATGATTTTTGGGAAACAGAGGTACTTAAAATGGCACAGAAGTATCTCGAGAAAAGAGGAAGGGGATGGGTAAGAGAAAGGGATGGTGGGATGGGGAAGTGAAGGGGGATATCCAGAGATGGAAGAAAGCCTGTAGGGCGTGGAAAAGGGTAGTTGGGAAAGTTAGTGATGGGGAAAATGAGCGGTGTTGGAAAGACTACTTGGCTCATAAGAAGGAGGCGGGGGAAGTGGTAGCATGGAAAATTGGGTATGGAAGTGGCGAAGGCAGGGAGAGAAGCAGGGAAGAGTTTTTGGAGGTTTGTGGGAGGTTTTTGAAGGAGAAGGTTCGGGTGGGAGATGAGGTGGTGTGGGAAAGGTGAAGATGAGGGGAATGTTTGGAATTGCTGACTGTCACTTTGAGCAAACTTTGTGAGGTTTTGGAGGAGGATGCGGACGAGGGAGGGGAAGAGGGGGGAGGGATATGGTACGTATGGCCATGGGATGGTATGGTTGCAAGCTTGTGAAGGGCTTAAGAGTTAAGTGTAAGAGGAGGCTGATTCGGGAAATGAATAGGATTCTGCAATGTGAAGTGGTGCCGTGGAGCTGGTGAGAAGGTGATGATTCACTTCGTCTGTAAAGGGAAAGGTAAAGATAGTGGGACGCTGGAGAACTATAGCTGGTGGCTATTACAAGTGTGTTCTATAACGTGTTCATGCATATCCTTACGATTAGGTTGCGTACGGAGCCTAAGGAGAAATGGGAGTTGGGTGAGGTTCAGAATGGATTTAGAAAGGGGAGGAGACTTGAGGACAATGATTTTGTGGTTATGCAGGCAATTGAAGTTGCGAGGAAGGAGGGAAGTAGTTTAAGGGTGACATTTTTGGATAATGCTATGGCGTATGATGGGGTTAGCTGAGGTCTGCTTTGGAGGAGCTTCAGATTTTGGGAGTGGAGGAGGCTTTTATTGGTTTCCTTCAACGGGGGAAAGTTTGTGGCCACTTGGAGAGGAGTGCAGTCGGATTGGGTTGAAAGTAAGAGGGGGTTAAGGCAGGGGTGCCCACTGTCCCCGCGGTTTTTTTTGTTATTTTTCTGGGAGGATTGGAGAAGAAACTGATTGAGTCGGGTAGAGCATTTTGTTGGGGAAAGATGGTAGAGGAAGGAGTCTGCACTATGGCGTTGATGTTTACGGATGGTAATCGCGTTCTAGAAGAGAGGAAGGAGGGGAAATCGGGGGACATGGTTTTCGGAAGGGGGAATATTAGTGGGATGGCGAAGGAGGGAGGATCCATTGAATTTGGAGACAGTTATGGTGGGGAGGGAGACGGAGTTGATTACCTAGAGGTAGGACTGTGTGTGATGCCAAATTATTTGGAGATGATGGAGAAGAAGGTGATGGGTAAAGTGGGACGGGTTAAGGGTATGATTAAAACTGGGGTTATAATCAGTACGAGATCTTTAAGGTGTTCCGGAAGGGGGTAACTGTGCCAGGGATGAAGTCTGCGGGTGGTGTTTTGGTGTATGGTAGGGAGTGTTGGCAGCTTGAGTGCTTTCAGGGGGAGGTTGGGACCTGGAGATTACGAGCGAATCATTTTACAGCTTGGAAGGTGGTGATAGGGGAAATGGGTTGGTCTTGTTTCGATTCTAAGGAGACTGTGGCAAAGATTAAATTCGATAGGAGGGTTCGATTGTACGAACTGTATACGAATATGTGACTAGGAGGTGCAGCACAAAGTGGGTTGAGGTGATAAGGAAGCTGGCGGGGAAGTTTGTACTGGTGAGAAGGGGGGTATGGAGAGTAGAAGGAGGTGGAGGAAGGGGTTAAGGATGTGGAAGTAGAGAGGTGGGCTACTGGTATGGGAAGGAAGTCGACGACTGTGAGGTATCGAGGGGAGAAATGGTATGTGGGGATTGGGGGAATGTTCTGTTCTTTACGGAAAGGGGGGGGGGAGTCATAGAGCACCAGGGATTTAGGGTGGAGGAGGGATGGAGACAATGAGGTTACGACTTATGGAGTCTGCAGGGATGGTGAAAAGATGTTGGAGCTTGTACTGATTGAATGCTGGAGGACCTCACGGGAAGAGAGGAATGGGGCAAGGGTGGGGGAGGAGCAAATAAGGTGGCTTCTTGGGTGGAGGGGAGCTGGTGTGGTGGAGGCTGGGGTGGAATAGGAGTAGGCTTAATCCTGCACCCTGCTTCAAAAGGGAAGCCCATTGCATCATCCTCATCACCCCCAAATCTTGAGATATTGATTGCTGTTAGGGGTGAAAAAACATTTAGGGGTAAGTCTAGGGTGGCAGAAGTTATTGGTTTCCTTCATGACACCCTGTTAGATACTGGTTATTATTTCTGGCCGGGGGAGGGAGGATACAGAAGAAATGAAAATGTGACTACCGAATTTTCAATGACCCCATACCCCTTCAAGACCCTAAAAAAAACTTGACTCCTGCTCAAGGTCCAAAAATAGTGTAACCCCCCCGCCTCTCCCCCAAAAAATGCTCTTTACTTATGCCTATTTGAGACTGTCTGCTGATGATTTCCTGTAGTACTGTGCACTGACATGTTACCATGTAAGGAAAACATGCCTCGTTTTTAACGAAAAGACACGTTGGATTAAAAATGTTCTAGAAAACACCGATGTTCCTTACACCTATCTTGTATCGAGTTTCATACAATAAGTATGTAGAACACACTTTTTTCTTCTATGCCCACATCTGTAACATAGTGAGAACCTGAAACACAGAAGAAACCAAGAAACGACGAGGCAAATCTTTTCTAGAAAGTTTATTGAAGTAAACTACACGTCTAGTGCTGGTATTAACAGCTTCAGAACCTTGCACGTTCACATCGGGGGGAGTCCCCAGAAGCAGAGGCATTTTGAGGTCCAAAAATCACTTTTTCTTCCAGTTTGGTCAGTGTTTTTTTTTTATCCCCCACCCCCACCATCCTCATGGGATATGTACTTCGGGAGGGTCCAAACCTTCCTCTCCCCCGAGTGATAAATAATGGCCGGTCCCATACCATTCATTAGTCATTACTCTAAGCTAATGCATTCTTGTGTGATGCCACCAACAGATTGGCACTAGCAGTAGCATCACAAATGGGAGGGAGAGGAGGCTTTGGTTGGTGATTTGTTAATTGTCACGTAGACGTGCAATGATGGGATAACTTGACCTTGAATGATTACGTTGTGTTGATTGTGTGTTGTATTTCTATCGAATTTTTTTAAGTAGTAAACTGTACGTTTTGTTTCTTTAGCAGTACACAAAAGATAATTAGTTGTTGTGGTGGTGGAGACAACGGCCGCGTTGTTAAGGCCAGATGCAACTTCGAATCCGCTGACTCTTGGAGAAGTTCGGCATTAGCTTCTTGAAGGTACTGAGTTTTTGCTTCCTGGTTTGACGACTGGGTCACCAGTTCAGTTAAGAAGTAACGTACCGGGTCCAAATTTTGGCGAAGTCAACTGGATTGTTTCTTGGCGAGGTGTAGGCGATTCTTTATTGTTACCAAAAGATAAGCTCCATCGTTAGCAGATGGGGGTTATTTTTTGGCGATAGTGGTTTGACTGTGTGGGTTTCGGAATCCAACCCATATGGGGGGGGGGGGGGGGGGGGGCGGTGGCCACAGATGGCAGAACAGAGGGCTGTGTTTCCAAAGCCACAGTGTCAGGATTGATGCTTGGGGATAACTCTCAACAGCAGTGATAGTTGGTTGCGACAGGTCAATTAGTTGACGAGAGTTAATCCTAGTGGACTTCAGAGAAATTAGATAGTGGGGGCACTGGCTGTTGAAGTGTTGGTGTCGGTGGTTGCGCTGCCGACGAGCATGATGACAAAGGCGCAACAAGTAAGGAGTTCACAAGTTCGTTGATTGTTGGTAGAGAAGGAGCCAATGACGCCGAAAGTAATGGAGATGGACCCATTGATCCAACTAAGAGATTGCTCACCGACGCCGACGATGTCGTGGAAAGAGGAGTGGATGGCACGAAAGCCGAGCTGGATGGCGTCATTCATGGAGTCATCGGTGTGGCAAAACTTGACTTTTTGAGTGTGAGTTTTGGCTTCTTTGGGGGTGGTGGGATTACCTGAAGCATTGCAGCTTGTTTGTCGTGTTCTATTTTTTCATTTTGTTACTTTTGGCGTGGGGCAGAAGCACGTTGCATACATTCAATAATACGCAATTGAGGGAAGGGAATGTCCACGCAGATTAGGCACGGTTTCTTGTAAAAGTTGAACAAGCGGTGGCGCCTGCACACCTTGTGACGATCCTTCCTTGTTTTTTTGAGTAACACCAGGGCAGTTGCAAATATCCTCCATCTGGGATGACTGGTTGCCGGTTCAAGTAGGGGGTCAACTTCCATGAACGGTGGCGAACTACGTTTTCCTCCTCGTGTTTTATCCATTTTGCTTGATGCGACGAGGTGTGAAGAACGCAACAGTCTAGATGTGGTGATAAGCGCTGAAAAGGCGCGAAAGGGTGAAGGTGGCACCATGAAAATTAGAGGGGAGTTGATGCTCTTCCCAGTGATTTTCATTGTCCAGATGTTGTTACGAGGCTAACGCCGGATATTAGCCACCAGTAGGCTAGATTGAAGGTTAAGTGATTTCCTGTTGAGTCGAGTCTCGTTCGGTCTCGGAATTAGCCGAAAACGAAAGAAGAGGACGAAAAGATGGCGGGTTCCTACGAAACGTGGTCGGAAAAACCAGCAGTCGGTGAAAAACGAATGATTGGCTGTGTCGTTTGTGCTGAATTCACCATCATGGTAGTAGCCACGAGAGAGGCAAAAACCGAATGAAACGACTTGTGATAATGTGGCTGAACTCAGGGTTGGATGGTTGACGAATGGGCTAATCGTCAGTTGGCAAAGGGCGGCAGTTGGCGTTCTAGCGATGAACTCGTAATACAGTAATTGGTTGGTTCTGTCTTTCATGCTGAATTCGCTACCATGGCAGTGCCCACGAAAAAGGCCAAACGGGCTGGAACGGCTATTGATAAGGTGGCTGAACCCAGGCCTGGAAGGTCGACGAATGGACCTCGTCAGTTGGCAAAGACGGCGGACGGTGTTCGGCGAAGAACTGTAGCTGCTAGCATAGGCGGCTAAAAAGGTGCCGGTCACTGGAAACCATAAATTGGCCTGGAGAAAAACCACAGGTGGGAGACTTGGTGGCTACAAAGAGTTGGAAGACGAAAGGACAACAGCAACCAGTCAGCTGAGTTGGCTGGCTGGGTGACGTGATGTAGGTTAGTTACGATGGTGTGTTGATACGGTAATTACTCGACCAACTACCGAGATCTTGCGTGATGGTGAACGGGAGGACGTTGTTCAGGCTGCCGATGAAGTTCGGAGTTTGAAGTTGTCAAACGGTTCTAATCCATGCAACCATCGCTGTCAGTGAAAGAGAGCACTGGGTGGACGAGAGAGTGATACAACCACTGGTTGCATTGTCAATGGTCACGAATGAGACGAATTTTCCGAACATTTTTCCGACCAACAATTGCTCACTTTTACGCTGTAGATTGTTCAAATACTTGAAAATTTTCGATTGCCTCCAGCTATCTTCATCAGACGATATGAGGGTTGTTTCTTTCCTTGTTTTCATGTTTACGTTCCACTCCACTGTCAGATTGTTTTGCGTTGGCTTTGTAACCGCCACTGTGCCTAGCCTCTCGTTTTGATTGGGCCGTTCTGTTCACTCGGTCCACTCCATTCATGAGGCCGATCGTTGTCAAGTAGTTTCCACTTTGCGTCCAGTTTTTGTTCAAAATCTTTCCCTACACGGTAAGTGACATTAGGACTCGTAGGGCCCTGCAGAGTCATGAGTATCACATGTTTTCGCTCATGCAGTCGAATTGCTACACTCCAGGCACCTCAGGTGGTTGTCCCATTTTGAATTCGACTTGATAAACGTCTCAGCTGCCTGGAGTCTGTAGCAATTCGACTGTATGAGCGAAAACGTGCGACACTCATGAATCTGCAGGGCCCTACGAGTCCTAATGTCACTTACCTCATAGGGAAAGATCTTGACCAAAAACTGGATGCAAAGTGGAAACTACTTGACAACGATCGGCCTCATGAATGGAGTGGGTTAAGTGAAGCAGCACGGCCTTACCAAAACCAGAGGCTAGGCAAAGTGGCTGTTACGAAACCCAACGCAAACAATCTGACAGTGGAGTGGAACGTAAACATGTAAACAAGGAAAGAAACAACCCTCAGATCGCCTGATAAAGTTTGCTGGAGGCCATCGAAAATTTGCAAATATTTGAACAATTTAGTGAGCGATTGTTGGTCGGAAATATAACCGGAGAATTTAATAGTTCGTTTCACAGTATTCGTTGTAACAGTATTTTAAGAAAGAGACGAGCCGCAGGAGAAAAACGAGTCTTTGGTGTAGACTCTTGAAGCTGGAAGGCAGTAAGAAGCTTGCTTCAATTCAGGGAGGCGTCTTTCGTGCCGGATGTAGCTGCCACGAAAGAGGCCAAGATTTTGAAGACGGGTGATGAAAACAGCTCGTCTCAGTGCAGGGAGGCATCTTTCATGTTGGGCATGAGTGCCAAGAAAGAGGCTGAAGCTGGAGGGTGGAAGATGAAAGAAGCTTGCTTCAGTCCAGGGACCTTGATGATGACGAAAGGCCACACCCGAGGCCGAGGCGGCTAAAAAATACCGCTCACCGGAAAGGTGTGGATAGACTCCAGGAAGGGAGCCGCAGACTTCTTCTGGTCCAACGACGAAAGGGAAGACCTCTGATTTGATGATGGGCAGCAGGACTTAGGGCGCTATGGATACCATGGCGAGCCAAGGAGAGGATCCTAAGGATGAAAGACCGGTGGCAGCATTCGTGAAGTTGTACAGGTGGAAGCCATGAAAGAGATGAGTCGACAGGGACGGTCCATGCCATGGTCGATTCCCGTCATTACCGATACAACAAAAAAAGAAAATGCGTCGGAGACGGATGAGAAAATCTTCCTGCCAGGCTGGAGATGGGTCCAGAGAACAGATGGCAACAATCGCAGAGTGTGACAGGTAGATGGGCGACAGAAGCGGACAGGAACTGGGCCATCATAGATACTACGACGAAACCCAAGGCCGAGGCAGAGTTGCGGGTAAGCCTGCGGAGCGTATGCAGCGAGACGCCGAAAGAAGAGGATGGACGAGGATTATCATGGCCATTTGAGAACAAAAGATGCAATAATTTCTTGGCAAGCTCTTTTAATAGGAGGGGTGTGCGATTGCGTGCTCGCGTTACTAAGCTGGCTGGATCCAACCTGAAAATCTCAAGAATGAAACAAGCATTGTGAGAACAAATGCAAAAATTCACAGGCATTGTATATTTTCTAGCGGCAACAAGAAACTGATCAGTGTTACAATTTTTGTTCTTGCTATCTGCAAAATACTAGCCTTCAGTAATTTATACTGATTTTGTCACATTGCAGTGGATTCAGCTAATGAACCTTATAATGAAATAATTTTAATTTCATTACTACATTAGATATTAAGGAATGTGTACACCCACCTATTAATGGTAGTTATCATATCTAAATTTCTGGTTGCAATTCTCTCAAAGTTCGAAGCAACTTCCAGCTACTAGATGTTTCTTTATGACACTTGCAACACTTGAGCCACTGGTATCCAGAGGTAGTTGCTTACAAAAGTGTTTTTGTGGTTCCATGAACAGGTGGCAACCAGTTCTAGAGTAATGCCACAGCCATAATCCCAGGAATTCCTCAATTCCTGAGCTCATACCTCACAAGGAGGGTCTATATGGTTTGAAGAAAAGTCATACACATGCCTAATCACTTCACAAATCCATTTTCCCGTTTTGAAATATGTTACAGCCAGTGGGAGAACTTTGCTAGAGACTTTACCCATCAGAATGAACAGCAGTGTGGGGCGGAGGGGGGGGGGGGGGAGAAACAGCTTTCAGAACGAGGATTTTTTGTTGGCGGAATCGACTTTTTTAGAGATAAAAATGTAAGGCTCATATTGCACATTGCAATTTTTTTTTCGTCATCAGAATTCACGATTGGCCCCAAAGCCTTAATGGTAAGGGATCTGGGGTTCAAGTCCGGTTTTGTGTTTTTTCACTCTGAAATGAGCTGGAAAGGTTAGATTCACAGAAGTCCATCCTTTCAAAAAAACACATAGTTGTCTTGTCTGGAGAAGGCAGCCAGTTCAGTCTTTCTTGCAGCAGATATGAGTGCATGAAGAAAGACACTCTCTTTAGTTAAGTGTAAGATGATGCAGAGTGAAGAGGTTAGTAAGGTGGAAGCGAGAGGCTTTGTAGAACAAAAGGGAGATTCCACCTCAGAAAAAGTTTGTGAGTTTTAGGTCGAATGTTTTCGAAAGCTAACATGAGTATGGAGATGTTTTTGCTTTCGATGGTTGAACTGTTACTGATGCAGAACAGAACAGGATAGAATTAATGATGGAACAGTAACCTTTGTTTGCAATTGGAGAGTCCTTTGCTAAAGAGATCCTCCAAAAATGAAGCCACACAGTTGACATGACGGGCAGATCACAGTGGTCAAAGTTCTGTGAGGTACACAATCTATACCACTTTTTCCATTTTGTTTCATAAATTTTGATAAAAAGTCTCCTGGTAAGTGGAGACAAAAATCCTGCATCTTTCAAGTTTTTGGTTAAACTCTCCACCTGTGTAGATGAAGAATATTTGGTTTTGGGTGATGAATCTACCCTGTGCTTGGTTGGAGGTCTTCCTTCATTTAAATCAGATCGTTGAACCAGGAGGCCGCTGGCTGCAACGGTCTACTAGAATGAATGATCCTTGAAATTTCCTGCTTTTGTTTACCACGGTTTGGAGAATTGAAAAGGAGGAAATGCGTAAGCGACGAAACCTCTCCAGGAGATGGTGAGTGCATCAGTCACCATTGCAGTTGGATCTGGGAACGGGGACACAAAATTTGGAAGTTGGGTGTTGAACTTCGAGGTGAAGAGTTCGACGAACGGGGTTCCCCACTTGAGGAAAAGGGATTGACAGATGGTGGGGTCTAGCTTTCACTTTGTCATTGGAATTTTGTTCCCCCTCAACAGTTCGTCCGCCCAGATGTTGAGCTTCCCCGTGATGTGTATGTTGAAGCGTCATGTGCAGATCACAGCAAGTCTCAAAAGGAGTGATGTTTTGTCCACAAGGGCTAGGGAGCGAGTCTCTCTTCCTTTCCTCATTTAGGTGACTGCTGTCGTGTTGTCTGACATGATTGCAACTGTTTTTCCCTGAAGAAAGTGGCTCCACTTCTAGATGACGAGACGGACGGCTCGGAGTTCGAGAACGTTGATGTGAAGGAGCCTCTCGTTGTCGTTCCACTTCCTGAGACCTCCATTCTTTCCAAGCACGCTCCCCAGCACGAAGTTGAGGTGTCGGAGGAGAAGAGTAGGACTTCTGAAGTTGGCTCGTAGATTGGAATACCTGGTTGGAGATTCGTGGGGTTTCTCCACCAATTTATGTTTATTACGGGAGGTTGTGGAGGAGAATCCAATCTGACCATTTGGTCTTCAGAAACCTTTCTTCCTTCCTGAACCAGAGAATTGGTTTGGCTTTCCTCTGTCCTAGGGTAACAAGTTTTGCCAATGAAGCCAATGATTGATGATAGCTCTAACCCCGTTATCATCTTCTTCATAAGGAGTTTTGTAAGGATCGAATGGGTTTTCAGGATCCATTCTGGAGACGGGTGAACGAGTAAGTTGAAATGGTCGAACTGAGCTCCTAGGAAACTGACTCTTTTTCCGGAGTGAACTTTGACTCGGAAGGATTGACCTTCCCCCTCCCCTTTAGAACAAGGTCTGAGACATCTTTGAAGCTGAAAAGTAACTTTTCTTTCGACTTGAACCAGCCAGTTGCCTAAATAAGCGTGAGCTCTTATCTTTGATTCGAGAAGATGGCAAACGACTGGATGAAGAATCGTCGTAGAAACATGAGGAGTAGTGGTAAGTCCAAATGGAAGCGTCTTGAAATTTTAAGTATGGCCATTTGACATGAAACGAAATAGGTGAAACAAGGAGGGGTGTAAAGGAATGTGGAGATAGGCATCTTCGAGGTCGATGTAGATAGTAAATTCGTTCTTCTGAACAGCTTCTCGGATTGATGCGATTGTTTCACTTTGAAGTGTTCTTTGTGAATGTGACAGTTTAGGTTCAGCTGATTAAACATTAACCTTGTTCCTCCTCCTTTCTTCTTTGTCACTCGTGCAGGGCTCAAAAATCCTTTTGTGTTCTTTGCAGATCTTTTTACAGCTTGTCTGGAAAGCAGTTTTTGGACTTTGGATTCTAGAATGGGCTAGAAAGAGATTTCTTAGATTCAATGTGGTGGTTTTAGAGTAAGCGCTGGCATCGTTGAGAATGGCGGCGTGTAGCCGTTTTCGATTACAGAAAGAACGAAGGGGTCCATGCGTAGACGTCGTGCTTCAGCCTTCGCCCCACCTGTCTGTGAATGGGGAAAAGCTCGACGAATTGCTCATCAATAACGGGAGTAGTGTCTTCGTCCTCTCCCGTGGTTCAATCGTTTTCCTTTTTCTGAAAGAACCCCTTGGTTGAGAAGAGGCAGAGTCCTGAAAGGGAGACTGGATCAGTTTTTATCGCCATTGTTCGACTTTTACGGAACTCCTTTCTGTTCTTGTGGACGATATAAACTTGATTCAGGAGTTACAGCCTTGCAATAAGATTTATAGTACGGTTTCGACTTCTTTTGTTGTCCTGTGTTTATTTTCAGAGTTTGGGGAGCCTTCTTTTTGTCTCTTAGCTCCAGAGCTAGTTCCAACAATTGTCCGTTTAAAAGATCAGGAGAGTTGTGGATCGGAAGAAGTCATAACTTTCCAGCGATGTCGGTGGGAATGTCAGACGCAGGTTCCAGAATGGCGTTGGCATTTGAAATTGTGCGTTCTGTCGTGTGTTCGTTATGAAGTCTGAATTAGCCAATAAAGGTCTAAAGATGATGGTTTCAGTAGCGACGCCTATCAGAAGTTTTCAAAATGGAAACCCAATTATTAGCTCCTTTTACTGGTGATTAAAGTAAAGTATGGTTTACTTCTAATTTTCGGAGGGCTTGAAGAACTTTTGTAATGAAATTTGCAGTATCTTGAGCGATATTGGTGGTCCTGCTTGCACCACTGAATTGTTAAAAAAAATGTTTACAGAATTTTTGGGTAATGGGCAGCTCAAATTGTTACAGATGTGGTTTTATAAAATTGGGTGCAGGTAGTAACACCACTAGTCTTATAAAAATTCCTACGACGTGCGGTTAATGTTAACGGCTGTGGTAGAATTGCTCCACGAAGAGTCAAAGGTTTAACTTCATAAGTTTTGTTAATGTTTTCTGACAGTAGTCGTGGTGACCATCTTCATCATGGAAATAAAGCCACATCTGCAGTACAATTTTGTAAAGATTACTGCATTAAATAAATCAAATAAAAAAAACTCCAAAATACCAGCAAAGCCTGGTTGATTTTGGTTTCTATTGCCGTTTGAAATATACATTACCGTTTTTAGTTGCATATCCCTTCTCAAATGCTGTTCAATATAGAGAATTTAAAATTGAGGTTGCCCGTGCGAGTCGCTACTCACTCGCAGCTCTACTGCGCAGCCTCATATCGTATATAAACTCGAGCGGAGCAGAGACAGCCACCTTTTCGATCCTCTGTAGTGCCCTCAATGGCGACAAGAGGGTAGGAGGGCGTGACCCAAAAAGGTAATGTATATTTTTAAACGGCAATAGAAACCAAGCTTTGCTGGTATGTTGGAGTTTCTAGTTGCCTTGCAAATATCCATTACCTTTTTAGTTGCATTCCACAGACTTCGTCAAGGCGGAGGGAGCCATTGACACAAGCCCCCTGAGTAGCGATCGGTTCCCCACACTAAAAAAGTGAAACGGGGGTTACGAGACGCGTCGTGCCGCTACAAATGGGCCGATGCGAAAAAGTCCCTCGACTTGTTGAGACATATCCCGAAGATAGTGAGACGTTAACACTGATGCATGACGCCAGGAGGCAGCTTCCATGATGTCAGAGATCGGTATATTACTATGAAAAGCCCAGGATGTAGAAATAGCACGGAGCTCATGAGCCTTTACGCGGATGCCTTCGTCCGCACAGGATATATCAAGTGCTTCATAGGCCTGGACGATCGCTGAGAAGGTGGCAATCACCCCGGCAGAAGTAACACCAGTCTTCAGATTGAAAGGAAGAAACAGCTGTGATCGCCACCTGCGGATGGGTTGGGACGCCTTGAGATAAAACCGGAGCGCTCGTACCGGGCATAAGGAACACTCATCATCATCCCCCAAAATCTATGATAGGGAAGGGATGATAAAAGGATGAGTGCGTTCCTCTGGTTTCTGCGTCTTGGCCCGAAAAGTTACCTGTGGAGTTACGGTCACACCTTCGTAATCCGGGAGGAAGAAGCAGTCTGATTCTTTCGCAGAGAGAGTTTGTAGTTCACTGCATCATAGGCAGGCAGCAAGGGCCATGAGGAACACAGTTTTTCGTGTAAGATGACTGAGGCGGGTGGAACTGAGAGGTTCATAAAAAGCTGAGCATTAAGTACAATAGACAGATCCCAGTCTGGGAACTGTCGCTTGATCCGTGGTCTGTCAAGACAGAAGGAGTGGATGATGGTAGAGATGCGATAATTTGTAAGCGAGTTCCCTTGACCCGCGGCTCGGAATACTGCATTTATGGCGGAACAGTACACGAGGATAGTTGAACCTTGTAAACCACTTTGTAAAAGAGACGTGGGAAAACGGAGGAGGTCCTCTATAGGGGGACGGATTGGATTGACTTGTGTAAGACACCAACAAAACCATCTTTTCCAATGGCTGTCGTAAATTTTGTTCGTGGAAGAGCGGACGGCTCGAGAGGCGATGCGGATGGCTTCGTCTTCAAATATGCCAGTTGATCGGAGCACCTGGACGATAGTATCCACCAGTGAAGGTGTAATGCCTTGATGTTCAGGTGGTGGATCATGCCGTTGGCTTGGGTGAGCAGGTCCGGGGTGAACGGTAGCGTCCGGGGGTCATCGATGAGGAGACTTGATAACGCCGGGAACCACGCCGCTGCTGGCCAATTTGGAGCTACTAAGAGGAACCATCTCTGACAAGACGCAATCTTGCGAAGAACGACAGGAAGCAGGTGAGGTGGGGGGGGGGGGAGACGTAAGTGTAGAGCTGGTTCCAGTTCAGCGTTAGGGCATCCACTGCCCACGCCCGCGGGTCGGGAAAGGGACTGACGAACACGGGAAGTCTGGCATTGAACCGAGTAGCAAATAGGTCGACTATTGGACGTCCCCATAGTGCAAACAGGGCAGAGCAAATGTTGCGGTCCAGGGACCATTCGCTGGCCGGAGAAGACCGCCGAGACAGTGAATCTGCAACCACGTCCCGGGAACCGGGAATGTGGAGGGGAAGAAGTTCCACATGAAGGCGGATGCAGAGTTGAAAGATGTCCGACGTTATCTTGTGAAGAGATAGGGACCGTGTTCCCCCTCCTTTCCTCAGATAGGCGACAGCAGTCGTGTTGTCGATGTGTACCTGAACAACATGACCGGAGACATGATCTTGGAAGTGTAGTAGACTGAGAAGAACCGCCCGCAGTTCCAGATGATTTATGTGTTCCTAAGGTGGAGAGGGCCACTGGTTTGATACCGTGAGGTTGCCCATAACGCTCCCCATCCTGTGGGGGAGGCGTCTGTGAATAAATGAAGCTGAGGAATCGGTTCGTGAACAGGGACCGAGGCGGTAAGGTTCAATATATCTGTCCACCATTGAACGGTTAGAAGCGGGAAGGACGGATGGAGTGGCTGCGGTGGCAGTAAAGGCGCGAGACAAGGATCGCCCCAGTGATCTGTGTGGAAATGATGAAGGGGACGGGCCATTCAGCGGCCGTACGGTACCAGATCCGCAAACAAGTCGATCGTTCCAATGACAGAGACTAGGTCGTTGAAGGAGTGGCATGGAAGATGTAGGAATTCTCGTACTGCAGTCACGTGTCTGGAGATACGATCCGGGGAAGCCATGACCGTTCCGCGGGCCATGTCGAAAAGGACGCCGAGGAATACGAAGGACTGAGCTGGACGAAGGCGACACTTGGGCAGATTGATTCCCAAGCCCAGCGAGTGAAAAAGAGACACGGCGGATCGAAGGTTTTGTGTAACGACCGCTGCGTCAGAATGGGGCAGGAGGCAGTCGTTGAGGAACGCATGGATCCGTATGCCCTGGCCATGGAGATGTGCCAGAACCGGTCGTAAGACCATAGTAAAAATACGAGGAGCGGCATTGAGTCCGAATGGCGGACTGCAGAATTCGTAAATTTTTCCATCTTGAAGGAACCGAAAGAGGTGGCGGACAGAGGCATGAAGCGGAATGTGTAGGTATCCGTCCGCCAGGTCTAACGAAATCGTCCAATCGCCCAGATGGAGGGATTCCCGGATCGTAGAGACTGTTTCCATCTGGAAGTGAGGATTGTCGATGAACTTGTTGAGGGGCTTTAAATTGAAGATGAGTCGAGTACCGCCAGACTTTTTTGGGCAGAGGAAAATGCTGCTGTAAAATCCCGGGGAGAATGGTGGCGACAGAATGCGGATTGCATCCTTGCGAAGGAGAGAGTTTATCTCCTGTTGCAGCGCCGGAGTGCTGGATCTGTCCCATTCCCATGGTGGGGAACGGAGTGGCGGCGGGATCAGGAACGTCGGTTTGAAGCCCCGAGTAATTATGGAGAGAAGAACTGGATCGTGACAAATTGCTTGCCAGGCCGGCAGGAAGAAACGCAACCGTCCCCCCACTACCTGTGGGGGCGGAGGAATGTCAGTAAGAGTCCCTATGTCGGGAACGAGAGGGAGTACGTTGGTGTCGTTGTGGAGGGGTAGTTTGTCCCAAGGAATGGCCACGTTCCCTTCCTTGGGAACGGGACGGAAAGGGCGAGGCGGAACGAGTTCCGGCGTTTTCTGAGAGGGCCAGTTGTCACCAGGTGGATCAGGTTTGGTGACAGTAGAGGAACGTTGACCCCTGGACTGTCGATTCCTGAGAGGCCGTGGTTTCTTGGAGACATCAAGATGAGGAGCAACTTTGGGAATCAGGCCTCTAAACAGCAATTCCGATTCGTGAATCGGTTGGTTCCGGAGATGACGCGTGGAATCGTGCAGATTCGAAGTCGTGTTGAGCGCAATTTCGCGCAGAAGAAGAGTCGAGTTGAACAAGGCCCGCGTAAACCAATTCATAGCATGGTAAGTTGCAAAGCAGCTCTTGCAGAATACTTGATGAATCAGGAACGCAAGTTGTTTCGTGTTGGGAAGGGGCGGATCGGCATGAAGGCGTTCACATAGCGCATTGGCAGCGGTGCTCAGGAGGTCCGGCTGTGACGCCGCTCATAATCCCAGTTGTAGAATTCGATCATTGTCCCGGAGCACATAAGCAGGAAACGCAGCCCGTCGGCGTAAGAACAAGGGGGAACCGAAGTCGAGCTTGGTATCAGCAGTAAGGAACTCGGACTGCGGATAGGTGTCAAAATTGCGCGGATTGGCCGTTCCGTCTCCTGTAGGTCAGAAGTAGTTTTCTTGGCCAGGCCTAGGTGGAGGAGGTTCCTTGTCCAATTCAAAAGGAGAACCATTGCCGAGAAGAATCCCACCGTTCTGCAGCAAGGTCGTGAGCAGAGTGGTAGATTGACCTAACAACGTTTGTTGAAAAGGAAGCTGATCCCTTAGACCAAAACCAAATCCCGTTGCCAGACCCCGATTCTTATTGGTTGGATCCACGGACTGGGATGGTTTGTAAAAAAAACAGTCCGGAACTATTTTTTTCAGTCTTGAGTAGGTCCGGGAGCGGAATGTCAGTTGGGTACGGGTCGTCAGGGAACTGTGAGTTGGTGTATTCCGAAAGGGAAGGATCAGGTGTGTAGTATGGATCGCCCTCTTCGTCTTCTGGAGGAATCGGGACGATTGGTAAAGGCTGAGATCGTCCGGGGGCTGGATCGGCGGAACGTGGCTCCTTCTGAGAGGAAGCAATCCAGTCTGTAGTATAGTCGGAGACAGGCACCTTACGCTTGAAGGCACGAAGAGATGAGTCCATCAAATTGTTTATCTGGGAACCGGTCAGAGGGCCAGAGGACCCAGGAACAGCAGAAGGAACGCTACGTCGGGAAGAACAGGACGGACAAATCCAGAAGAGAGGATGGTGGAACCGGAGTGGCCGCCAACTTAGCCGCTACTTTGCGAGCTTTAAGTTGAAGCTTCAAGCAAGAGTACCTCTCCTTAGCCTTGGAGAGTTCCTTTTGAACGCAGCGTATGTCCGGGGAGCGGAGCACTTGTCCACAAGGCACCGGAGAGGATTCGAGGGTGTCAAGAGGAATGGAAACCTCAGAAAGGAACGGATTGTCGGGTGGCGGAACCGGATCCAGGGATTCGCATTCCGCTGAAAGTTCAAGTACCTCGACAACTGCGGACGACGGTTCCGCTGCAGCAAGAGCGGGGGAACCGGAATTGGAGTTCCATCCCTAGGCGTTCCCTTTGCACGAGGCATGGCGTTCCCGGTATCGAAGTGAACAGCGTGAGGCGTAGAGAAGAAAAGGTGGCCGTCTCAGCTCCGCTCGAGTTTATATACGATATGAGGCTGCGCAATAGAGCTGCGCAGTGAGTAGCGACTCGGACGGGCAACCTCAATTTTAAATTCTCTATATTGAACAACATTTGAGAAGGGAAATGCAACTAAAAAAGGTAATGGATATTTTCAAGGCAACTAGAAAATAAGAATATTAGATTACAGGTTATTATCCGGTTTAAATCATCCATTATTAATTACCAGTTTAGCACATACATCAGATGTCTTGGTCTTTTTAGCCTTTTAAAATAAGAAGGCCTGCAAGGCTTGTGTTTGGCTCAAATGACTTTCTTCAACTGAATGAAACTAGGGTAAATATATTTGTTGAATAGTAGGAAAAAATAGCTTAATGACGTAATTTGCGATACTTTGTTTTCACTGAAGTTTCACTATCAAATACCAAGTTGTACATGTAAATGAAATGGCATTTTAGGTTTTTTAAACTGTCAGCAGTTACAGAAAAGAGTCAGCCACATCGAGTTTCTACAGATATTCGATAAACACTTATTTTTTTTATGGCTGTCACGTAACCATAATTTTGGTTTCGATAACGATACCATACTGCCTTAGAAAATACACATACAATACTATACAAATGACTTAGAAAAATGACTAAAATTAAGAAATTGAAAATAAAGGAAAAACTTCTTTTTTGATTTACTATCTTAATTTAAAAGCATACACCTTCTAAAGAAATTACTCATCAATTTTTATTGTTACGCCATTCGACAAGCTCAAAAGGGTTCTATTAAAACTTTTGATATATGTAAATCCATTTTAAAAGGTGGCTGCTACATGATAACGGCTGTGTCGGCTATTTCAATGTGTCGTGTATCTCTACACTGAATTCTGACTCCAGCAGTTAATCATTGGTACTAGATTTTTCCCTTTCTCTCTGGTTCATTCAGACAGTGGCATGTTGGCTGCAGGGCTGAAGAGATAAAAGTACAGGCTTTGAGCGAGGCACTTAGCTTCCCAATCTGCCTTGGCCTTCTGTATTCTAATGCCGATCTGTTGGGCCCTCCCTCTGCAGTGGCTATAGGGTAAGAAAAAATGTCACTTTTAAAATTGAAAAAGCACAATTTTTTTTGCAAAATTTATTGTTTTACGGCTTCATGAGTAAGCAAGGCTATCTAGTCACAGTATTTTTTCGGAAATAAATTATGAAAACAAAAGAAGAATAAAACAGTATTTTCGATAGATGTGAGCCATACGTAATCCAGGGTTCGTACGTGGTCATCTAAAACAAATTTCAGGCCTTTTCTAGGCTAGGTTGTTTCCATTTTCCATGCCATATTTCCATTATATATAATATAAATGTCAGAATTTTCAATAAAAATTAATTTGATTTGATTTCCGATTTGATTTCTTCAAAATTTCAATGCTGGAAATCCAGGCTTTTCCAGCTTGATATTGACAATCTGTCAGAATTCCATACTTTTCAAGGCCTGGAAAAAGACCAAACTAAATTCAAGATTTTTCAAGCTATTCTAAAAATCAACCTCAACGCGCACCGAATAAACAGTTAGGACGCAAGATAAGCTTTCTCGGGGCGGCTCTTTCTGTCTGCGAGCGAATACACTGGTACATTTTGTCACGATATTCGGCCCGACCGACTTTCTTGTGGGAAGGGTGAAGTAGTACGCTCGGTCTTAACCATTTCTTCAATGCATCTTTAGGTTGGCTTTTAGAATAGTGTACAAACTCAGCTATCTGATACACCAATACTCGATAATAGTATCGATATTGAACAGCCTTACCAATTTTAATTAGCATACTCGTTTTTAAAACTAATAAAGTTTGACAAACTCGGTATTAGAAAAGCGGCACATTTCTAGCATGTCAACATTGTCAACAATTGTCTTTACAAGATAAGGCAACATAACCTCTAAATTAAACAAATCTAAAATTTGTCATTCTGACCTCTCAGTGGCGTATGAAACTGGAATAGAAAAATATCAAAACATACTATAGCAACTCAAAACACACGTAAACCTAACCACAAAATGCAAATCAACGTAATCAAAAGTTACAATGTGTGCAAATTAAAACAGCCTCAATTAAAAAATCTAGCCCTACAAAAAATAATCTTGTACAGTCAAACTGAAAAGTTTATACAGTTGTTCATGAAACATGACGAAATATACAAAATATTCAATGATCAATGACAACAGTTCAAGAAACACAATCCTCCGAGACCGTTGCATCAGTTAAACAAATGACGAATTTCTTCACTCTATGTTACAGAACATGACAAAATATACAAAAGATATGCGCGAGTGTGATGATGGTTGAACCGGGATGTGCATAGTATTGTTACATAAGTACTTGGTTATATACTTTATATTACAAATGACAAACTGCACTTCATGGTTATTAAAAGGATAAATTAACAGACAATACGAGTAAAAAAAAAAATGATGAAGGTAACACAAAGTAATAAAATATTGCTGAAATATCCATATATTTCCTTAAAATCTAAAAAAAAAAAAATACAAATGAAGTGGCATATAAGACGTAAACGTATGCCGGTCATAGCATGCTTATTCTAAAATAAAACTAGTTCTTAAAAGTGTGAGACGTTGATTAAACTGTGGTTTTATAAAAACTTTAACAAGAAAAAATTAAACTTTTAAGCTCACGATTATATGGTGATGGTTTACAAAAATATTTATTTTAAGTGCAAATTCTTTCACTTTGTACATGAAAATGAGATTTACAGCATTGTGCTACTAAATTATACTGCTTAGGCTGTGCAAAGTTAAACGTATGGTTTTTAGGCGCGTACTGGTGTCTTATACTATCACAGACAAAATTGTTTTGCCCGTTACATGTTGAATAAACGTGATCAGTTAAATAAAATAGAAATTAAAATTAATATGCCTAGTTACCTACGGGATTCTTAAATTTACAACTTTGCCCGTAAACAAAATAATTTATCTTATGTTCCTTACAAGAATTCAGTATAATTTCGGCGTTCGTTACCAGGAAAGATACGTTCACGTTATTACCAAATTTAGCTGAAAACTGCAAGGTGACAAGTAGTACCTTATTAGCTGGTGGCTAATAAGTGGTTTTTTTCCATCAAGATCAGTACTAGTTTATCTTTCAACCTAACATATTTTCACCAATAATTCACAAAACGAATAATTCTAAAAAGAAATATAAAATTTCATTAAAAATTATTTAAAAATACATTTCCTAGTGTGCAAGACTTGAAATGCTTGGCTTGTACGAGTCACACAATGCCACTAGCATTCTCGTACAATCCGCAACACCTGACAAGAAATTCAGCACCGTCATGCCACAACAATAAGCATGGCATAATGCACGAGAAAAAACAAATGATTTTTATGAATCGTCTTTGATTTGTTAATGCATAAAGGTAATAAGACATGCCACAATCAGAACGATAATGGATTCCGACGATGCTGACGCTAGTGAACTTTCTTCTTGGACTGCCGCCTGTTGCTTCTCTTCTGCTTCTTCTCTGCATTTGCGACTGTTGCATTCTTCACCGTCACAGATATCACACAAACTAACTTGAGGAGCTTGGAAAAAATATCTTGCTCCCTTAGCTAAAAAATAAAGAAATCGGGACATTTAACTGAAGCCTACACAGTACCATAAGAACAAGTAATAGTGTATCTACAGTACTGACAGACTCCCCAAATACAAGCTGTTCTCCAATCCCCTGTGGCAGACCAAGGGGTTCCCCATCGAAGTACGTGTTTGCACACTTTCACAACAAAGACCACAATACTACACAGCAAATGTTCAATAGCAAACTGCTTACTTCATCAGGCCTAATGAAGAAAAGTTCGGAAACTCAAAGTAAACACTTTTTTGCATTCAAAATTGCCGGCTTCATAGCCTCCTGTACTTATTGGACGATCATGCCTCTATCTCTTCCCACCTTCCACCGTCTGCCAAGCAGATCGCTCTTGGTTCACTAAATCAGCTACCTTTGGATACCTGTGTAGTATCGTAGTCTTTGTTGTGAAAGTGTGCAAACACGTACATTGTTGGAGTTCTGGATTTATTTCGTTTCACAGTATGAGCAGTAACGATCTTTTTTGAACCAGGAGGTACCCACATAAACATAAACTCTACAAACCATTTTTCCGAACCTTCTTGCGTGGCTCCTTTTACAGCTATCGGATGATAAACCATTGAACACCCTTCCTTGTGAGGTTGTTTGTGACCCTAGCCTGACCGCATGTAAAGCTAGGCTCGACCACTTTTTTGTAGCTTAAAGGCGGGTTGCCACCAACCAAAAGTTCGCAGCAGCAGGTGCCATCTAGTTCTTTCTAGCGCTTGCTCAAAGGAATGCACAAAGAACTTCTTTTAATATAAATCTAGACACACGCTAGTGCGTTATGCCAAGTTAAGCAACAAACATCACATCAATTCAATTGTCGAGGTTGTAAACCATTGTAGCGTGATGCCATAGCGTGAGTGTCTTATATCCTGCGGCATAGTTGGGTATATTTCAGGTACTTGAGGAAAAATAATAATGCGGTACAAAAGCTTGAATTGTGTAGAAATCGAGAGCAATAACCCACCTGACAAAAATTAACGCATGTAGGAATGGCAGCTAACGGCTTTCAATGCAAAATCTGACCCTCAATAACGTTGAAAATGTGTTACTATCAAGCAAGCTAGTCCGCTCATCCCCATGTTAAATCCCATAGGGTGATTATTCATTGATACCGAGATAACGGTAAGGCTTCCAGCTATGAAATTGGACGAATGGCTGCAGTACAATATGAACTGCGTACCTTTTATGGTTTGGAGCCTGGGGGCGTAACGGGGACGGCGTGGGAGGGTGCGTTAGTACGAAAATATTGTTATAACCATTGTTAGTATTGTCGGCATCGTCTCTCATTGGATGGCCAAAGTTCGGAAAGTGAGAACGTGCATACTGACTTGCGTGCCTAGACACACACTAGTATATCACGATAAATCTAAACAACATTGCAGAGAAATTGTATTCACGTCCAATTCACGAAAAATAAACCAACTGTAAAAACAAAGCAAAACAAACAAAGCCAAAAGCTGGTAAAGAGGCCACGAAATTGAGAGTGGTTCGGCCCTTCAAAAGAGTTATATCAATACACCAAAACTAACTAAATAAAACAAATTACAACAAAATTAAAACCAAACTACAAACCTATAAAGATATGTGCGAAACAGCTAAAGGATCGTTTACATTGAAGTGTACAACTCATGATTTATGAAAATGCTCGAACTTCGATATTGACTGACAACTAATTTACGTTGCTGCAAATTTTCGATTAAAC
>JAHWFP010078891.1:0-16912 GCA_023313725.1 Lithobius niger
GGTGTTCGACAACGGTGTTAGTTTTGTCTCTGTATTTTAGATTGGATTTCACTTCTTCCCTGCTTCGTTATTGAAAGAGGTCCACCTCTTTACAGAAAAAAAAAAAAAAACACGCTTTTTCTTATCGTTCATGTTTGTTGTCGTCAGCCACTTCACTTTGCCTAGTACAGGATTAGTTAGTATTTAGTTATGTACACGCTTAAATATAACATTCGTGAATTTTTTGTTTTATTTTCTCATGAAAAAGGCAGCTGGGAGGGGGGGGGGGGCGCCGCTCAGTTGGCTGGGCTAGCTACGGTCCTGGGTAACGTGAACAACAATTGAAATTAGATCGAACCCAGATAATGGGTACGATTTAGTGATGGTCTGAAGATCAAAGAACCCACATGAAACATGAGTCGACGCCAGTGGAATGAGCACAGAGAATGATATGGGTACTTAAAGGTTCACAGTCTTAAATAGCGCTAGTGTTGGATATTTGAGTATAGGCCCTATATACGGATTAATGTGGATTAAAATAGACTAATTCCACCTTTACGAAAAGAACCACTGCTAATCGTCTCAATCCTATGTAAAAGGTGACGGAAATGATGCACTTTGGTCTCCACCCCAAAATTAAGCGATTCCGTCTTTCTTTCTAACTTCTTTACCCCATTAGCAGAACGAGGGAGTGGGGGTGTAGAAAAATGACCAATCTGGGCAAGAAAAACCAGACGGATTTACATACATGATAACATGAATATAAATGGGAAAGCCAGCGAATACCTTCGTCTCGTCCTATACCGTACCATGGACCAATCTCACTGATAGATTGCTCTATGGGGTAATTTCCTCCCCAAATATCCCCATTTATATATTTGGAAAACATATTGCAGATGATTTATCATTTATATTCAAGCATCTTTGCATTTAGATAGATTCATCCGATAAGGCTGCTTGTATTCGTTCTGCTCGCACCATGCGAAGGAGCCTCTCTCTCTCTCGTCAGCCCTGAATCAAGCACAAGACCCGGGGAGAGATGCCACCCTGGCTCAACGGAGGGCCACATGTAGATAGCTCCTTTCAAAACCAGAGTTGCAGACTGACACGTACTTGAACGATGTTAGTGACGTCTTCATTAAGAATTTTACGCTAGAATGTAATGGTGTTAAGTTGATTTACGTGAGGCAATAGCTGTTTCCGTTTTTTTGTGTGATCATAGTTAGGGAGGAATACGGTTCTGAGTGTACTAAATAGGGACGACCAAATCGTACTTCTGCGACGAACTAGTTCCCACTAATATAAGGAGGCCTGTTCCAAGCTTACTGCGGCATTTGCATTACAGTGATATAGCTTGCAAGACGGGGTAGGGGGATCAGTTATGAACATATATAGTTGTAATAGCGTCTATAAGAACACATTAGGTGCATATTTTCGGACAAGCCATGACGATAAAAGTTGGCATGATATTACACATTGTCAAAAGGGACGTGTTATATTTGGGGTGGTGGAGGGGAGGAGGGGTACTGGAGAGATATGAAAGAGCATGAAGTAGGCAACCGAGACAATACAGATGGAGGCAACTTTCAAGACCAGAGAGGGAACATGGCGACAAAGGTTATGTCCAGAGATCTCCTCACTATTCTAATTAAAATAGCCGAAATTACCTTTGGATGTGGGTGATGGGAGGTACGCGGTGGAATAAATTCTCCATTGACACTTAATTGTTGAGAGCACCAGGCAAAAGACCAAGCGAGCTTGAGCCATGACAATTGATGTCAAACATTAAGTACAGGCAATTCATACGGTATATTGTTACAACAATTGATCGCATAGCATCATCTCACCTAACAATGAATATTAATTTTAAAGTGACCATGGATCGTTACAATACGAAGTCATATGGACCTTCGGCTTGGTAGATTTCACAAACGACGTCATCAAAGCAACTTCGCTGGGGAGGCATAACTTCGCCGAGAGGTATAGGATGCCGGCCATTTTCCGATTTCAATTTCAATTTGTTTAATCAGGGCCCCGACCCGAGGTCACACACCCTACTACAAATGCTAATTCTAACGACAACCAACAAACAATTGCCAAAAACAACCATTATTTCCAATCACCACAAGTACACAACACATCAAGTCACCGCCCGAACCACCACTTCAAACTGCTGCTCTGGAGCCTCCTCCGCACTCAAGTCATTTTCCGAGAACTGGAATTCAACAATGACGAATTACGCAGCGCCGAGCCACTGTTGGACCCCTGTACGAGGAAAGCGGGCGATATTTTATTTCTCACTCGTTTTGAAGCTCTCGGTCCGACGTACTTTGTTGCGATTCCAGTCCTCCGCCACAATGCTCTGTCATGATAGTGCGGAAGAACCAGTTATTGGGAAGGGGGGGGGGGCGGGGTTGAGGTTTAATGGCGCGTCGACAGCAGGGTCATTAGCACCAACCGCAGTGTGGCGGTCCGGATTGCCACTTCGCCACACATTACAGAGATGTTAACCAAACCCCAAATCTAGATCTTATCATGGATCTGTACCTTCTGCAAAAATATAAAAACCCGGACAGGAGGACAGAATCATCACCCAACTGACAGTGACGCAATGTCTCGCGAAGGTGGAAACGTCGAAGACTACCATCCAGACGGTGACAGTCGACAAGAACGTGACGAACTGTGAGTGGCCGGCGACACCATTAACACTAATCATCATTTCCGGATCTCACTTCCCAAGATGGCAGGCTGACGTGAAGTGCTTGTGTGTTAGCTGTGTGTTTTTATTTTTATTTTTACCTCTTTGAATAATGAAGCCAAATTACGACAGCTTCGAAATATAAGGTACTGTTCACTCGTTTGATGCGTGGAGCTTTCTTGTGTTTTATTGTCATCCCTGAACGCATTTTTTAACCTACGAAATTAAGACTAAAGGAAGCAATGAGTATGGTTGGTGTGTGGATCTTCTGATTTTTCATGGCAATGTGCCGTTCCCAAGCCAGAAGAAAGTTTGTGTGGAATACTCACCAGACGGAATGACAGGAGCAATGAAAACAGCAACATTTAATTTTGAAAGCCGTTGCAATGTTGTTATTAACGTGAATTCTTGAGGAATATTTTTTTAATGTTTGAAATGTTGTGTTTTTTTTTTTTTTGTAAATTGTATCGTTCAATTAATTTGCTATTTGTTTGCTTTCTTCCATTTTTTTTTATTTAACATAAACGGGTGCTGGGCGCCCTTGACCAGAGTCTTCGTTTATTGTTGCGATCCCGTCGTGCTGCATTGTTATAAGAGGAATGAGAACTTGAAAATGGGTGAGTAGAGCAAAATCGGGTGACAGTCGTATGTTATTACCCGCTGTCCGAGTACCCGCTCAGAACGAAAGCGGGAAAGCGGATAATAACCTATTTATCACCCAGTCACGTAACAATTGAAAAGCGAATTCATGGTCATCGTTATTGCAACATCGTCCTTGTTCGCTGAAGGGGGAAATCGGCACCAGAAATCGTTTTTTGTGCACACATTGTTTGCACGCACAGTCGCATTGTCAAGCTTTCTGAGCAAACGAACGTCAGCACGATTCGCTCTTCGTTGTATGCGTGCTGGCCCTTTGTCGATCTCAGTACTCCAGGCCTGGGATGTAAATCCTAGTACTCCAGGCCTGTGATGAAGGTATCAAGCTTGTTGCTTTGTTACAAGCATTGTTGTATAGTACTGAGCACCGGTTCTCGTCAGATCCCCGAAGTTAAGCAGCATTGGGCTGGATTGATACTTGGGTGGGTGACCGCCTGGGAATCTGGCTCTTGCAGACATAAGGCCTTAGGGCTTCGGGCAGATGACCAGGAGTGGATAATGCTCGTTAAACCCTTTGAACCCTTTGAGCTCGTCTAAATTGGGTGATAAGAGTGAAATTGGGTGACAGTCTTCATTATTAATACCGTTGGAGTTAACCGGGTGGGGTGCTTGGCTCTTTGGCCTTTACCGGTGTTGGGAATTTGGCTTCGGGGTTTGCCGTATGCTGTTCACAACATGACTGACGGGGAGTGTTTGTTGCTAAACTGGGAATGGGGTTTTGGTCCAAATCCTAACGTTCAAAGCTTCTATAAACCTATACCACGATCCAAGGCTGTTTGCCGTTATGTCACCGTGAATCAGCCACTGACGAACGAGAATAGCGGCTCTTTGATCGTCCTGAGTGGACTAACCCAGTCACGTGATGTGCGCGTCACGGCAACAGCCTTGGCGCATGGTATAGGATGAAATAATGTTACCAAAAAGTGGTTCAGGTTCATAGGGTGGATTTATTAGCTCACCTGAATTGCGGGTTCGGGTCACAAAAGGGTGCAAGAGGAATGAACGTTTGGCTCGGTTTGGTTTTGGGTAAAAGCCATTTGTGCAGAATTTAACTTTAAATGGTTATTAACGGAAAATGTAAACTTTGAAAGGATCGGGATGCTGCTCACGCAAGCATTGGTTAAGTTTGAAGTTGAGTTTAAGTTGAGACGAGGGTTAAGGGAAAATATTCTAAATGGAAGGCCTAAAAGGCATCCAAAAATGGCGAGTGATGAGGGACTGGGCCGGTTGGGGGGGATCAGGAAGGAAGTGACCTTTTAAAAGCCAAAAATACAAGCCAAAAAAAATTCATCCAGCACGTGTGGTTACAATTGATTGTTCACATGATATCAAACATGACAGAGTGTCATTGTTTAAAACATGGGAATATAATTAAACACAATGTCTTGTCTTGAATGGCACACTCATTGTTGTGATCTGGAGACAGAATCGGTGTTCCTATCGGCAGTTTGACATCGGGATCGGCAAACGTAAACAAGCATTGTACAGCGGTAGAAAAAGTTCGGTTAAGGTTTTAGATGGAGCTTATGGAACTCTGTAGGCTCCAGAAGTTTGAATAAATTTAAATCTATTCTCAGCGTCCGCGCGTGCAAATCATCACACCACGGTGAGCAGCTGCAACGTCTCAGTAGCAAAACGTGTAGCGCCATCTATTATGATGACCACTGCATCCAACAGAGCCAACAGAGAAATAGCTCGCGCGCTGCAACTTCTACAATTCGGTAAAGGTCAGCAACGGTCAGCAACGGGACTAGATAGGTCAGTTTAATTCACTTTAAACTGAATATGACACTGTAAATCTGCGCAACTACAGAATGGTTATATAATAATAATAATAATAATAATAATAATAATAATAATAATAATAATAATAATAATAATACGTTGTCGGCCAATAAGGGCCAAGCGGCAGATTTGTTAAGAGGAAGGTTTTACCAACATCAGGAACAGTTATTTTTGCCGTAAGAGAGAGGAAACCGGAGTTCCCGGCGGTAACCCTCATACAACGGGCGGGGGACAACCGCAGCAAAACCCGGGTCATATTCCCTTCGCCAGGATCGAACCCTGGTCTGTAAGAAGCCAGAGGTGTACAGCCGGAACTAAGACGTCTATCGAATCTGACGTCCCAGTGCTCGCAACTACCCGTGCACCCTAAATATATTGTAATAATATATATTGTGAAAGATCGCAGTAAGCGCAATTATAGCCAAACAATTATAGTACATCCCTTTCTTTAAAATGCTTTTTAAAAGCGGGGCCCCCGGGCGCGGGGGGGGGGGGGGGGGGGCGCGGGGGGGGGGGGTCCTTGGCAGGGGAGAGGAGGAGAGCGCTGTGGTGACCCCAGGCTGCTTTCCGCCTGCTGCTACCAATTTTCTCAACTTCTGAATGTTTCCATAGTCCACGTAAAAGGACAGGTGCAGAGCACACAAGACCTGTCAGGAGTACGCTCACTTTTTAAAGCCTCATATCCGTTACCTTTCCACGTCAGAACGTCCCCCACAGGCAACGTCCTGGCACAGGCTACGGGTAAGCCCCTGAAACCACGTCGGGAACGTCTACGACGGCATGACAAATGACGGGCTGACGGTTGGGGGGCGAAGGGAACGACTCGGTCCGTCACTCCTCATAAACGACCAACGAAAAAAATAGAGAGAGAGAGAGAGCAGGAAAAAAAAAGAGCGAGTGTAGCACCATCTCTAGGACCGACGACGACTTTATTAAAAGGGACGTCATAGCTGTGGATAGATGGAAGGAAAATCTTCTTTTCAATAAATGCACTGCTATGGACTGTTCGTCTAGAAATTCATCCACACTCGCGGATAGAAAGCGATTATCGCCTACGGGAGTCCACACGGTGCTGAAGAATGAAAAATGAACGACTATGAAGAGCCAGTTCTCTTATTTCCCCCCCAAGTTGGGTTGAGGGAAAGGCAGGGAAGTCACAGGAGGGGGCAGAGGGTGAATATGTTCTCAAATCGGAAAGAGTTATTTATCGAATGTGTTCGATATTATTGAATACTATAAATGCGCTGCCAATGCATATAACTTTCAATGTAATCCAAGAATGGGGTCCTTTCATTTTGAGACATAAGAAATAATGGAGGTTGAGGATGGGGAGTATGCGTCGACCGGTCGGGAGAGGGGGGGGGGGACAGTTTCCTCAAACTTTTGGAAAACCAATTTTTTTTTTATTTCTAAAGAAGATTTGGAAAATTCACTGAACGCATGTTGGGGTAACCAAGTTGAAATGATTTTGAAGAGATTTTAATTATAGAAAATAAAAAACTGAAACAAACTTTCAATTCATTTAGTGCGTGTCTTCATTTTGTGTGACACAAAGTGTGTCTCTTCAAATATACATAGGCTAAAATTTGAAACTCCGTAAAAAAAAGATAAACGAAACAATATCGTTCAACAGTCAACTGTGGATGGAGAATTTCTTGCTCAAAATTCCTATAATTGTTGCGTTTGTACAGGGCAGAGATATTAAGAGATAAAATACGTTTAAATTACAACAAAATATCTGGGTAAATCTTTTTAAAGGAGTAAATTAACACAGGAACGTTCCCAAAAGTCTACGTCTTTGGTATAGCCGGTTGGCATTTAGATGCGGAAGAGAGATATACATCCATAATTTTATTTCTTCTTTTTAGGAGCTTTATGTTGTTTTCAAAATGGAGTGTAAAACTATTTTACTATATTCAGTATAGGGTAAACTACTATTCTACCAAAAAAAAAAGAAAAAATCCACCCAAACTAACTTAACAATAAAACACCGTTTTCAACACACTTGTCTAGACAGTTTCGCTCCCAAACCAGAAAAGTATAACTTTAGATTAAGAGCGCGCGCACAATTTTACGTCGTTTCACACACACACACACACACACACCTTTATAACCAAATGTCTTTCTTTTTCTTTGTTCGTTTCGATAAGACCCGTGCACACGTCAATACTAGAAAGGTTTCAGAGGAGAGGAAGGAAAGAGAGAGGGGAGGGGGAGTGACAAAAGCTGGGTCTTGGAAATCAGGGCAGGGGGTATCACAACACCAACGTGATAATAAAATGTACGTGACTGGGAACCTTAAGCCAAATAGCAACATTTGGAGAAGAGCATGGAGAAAGGTTCCCAGCGTGACCCGATTTCCTTTACTCCCCCGCACCCTTCCACCGCGTTTCTTGTTGTTGCACAACCCCTGCTCCGCTCGACCCTCTCACCGCTAAACAAAAATTCCCGTTTAAGTTTGCTATAGTCTGCGGTTGGATAAATTGACGGCATTTTTTTCTTGTTTTTTTTTTTCTTTCTAGCATGCTTGTGGGTCCGAGCACGTATATTCTTGCTTCCAGTCCAAAAAACGTCTCTTTCGGATGCACAGGTTCGGCTGTTAAATAATACACTCCTACACTCGGAATTAGTTAAATGCGCTACGCTTCCCAATAATGTGGCCGAGTACTTTTTAGTTTTCCAAGCCAAACTGAAAAGGTACCAGGTGAAGTTCAACTCAACAGCCATATCAGTCATAAACAGAACGGAAATCCAAATCGACTCGATTACGTTTGCATCTGTATTTATTTGACGCCTTTTGGAGCAATGTATTGGAACGTGCGTAAATATTGTTTGTAAGGCAGCAACGGGTATGTGCGCCCCGCTTAACTCACCATATGGCCTACCCTCGACGAAGACGAACAATATTTCAGCCCCCTCCCCCGATTCCCATAAAGTATGAATCAACAAAACATGGATATTGAGGCATGTCAAATGTTAGACCTTGACATTTTAAATTACTTCCAATGCAAAACATTTTTAGTTTGGATGCACTTGATGAGATATAATAATTCTGTAGAGTAAATAATAATATGTACTACCTTATACACAAAGTTCATTTGCTGTTTTGCATTATCGCTTCTATAATATATGCAATAAAGAGTTTCTTAATTAACATAGTACATTTTTCCCAGGCGAAAGTAACAAACAAGTCATTTTCTGCGAATTTTTGATAGTTTATTTCTGATAGTGCATTTTTACATTGTAAACTACTAGCCTCTACTACAAACCTTCTACCTTCATTAGACGGTGTTACATGAACAACAACAAGTAACAAAAGAGGATGCCACAGAGGATGAATCTGTTGACCATTTTTTGTTTCGGTGTCCACTATGGGATGCTTTACGTGTGCCACCGCTTGTTAGTGGTGGTGTAGTGTGCGATGCGTTGAAGTTGCCTCTCTCGTGGGGTGGTCAAAGGGCGCCGTACAGGGTGGTTTTGAAATTCTGTAAGACGACCAGGCGTTTTTGGAATGTAGGTAATAGGGTCTAGTTGGAGCCTGGTTTCCTATGGTCAGTAAGGATATTTGGTGCCGCTGTAGTGGGTAGCTTAAGTAGAGTAGAGCGCATGGAGTGTACAGATCCTTTTGGCTCTCATAACAATAAATAAAAATAAAATAAAAAAGTAACAAAAACTGTCAGTGCCGAAATTTCAACTACGTGCTGTTCACAGATTGTTACAAGTTTCAATGAACAAGTTTCAACGAGGGAACAAGAGGCCCTTCCCCAGACTTGAGGGGCTTGATGGACGTTAGTGAAACTAAGAGAAGGGCTAGGAAACTTGAGACCAGGTGAGATCTTCCTCTCATTTGACGTAAAAGCTCTATTGCCGAACTTGTCGTGCGCTTCCACTTCCAAATAAAACGTTTAAAATTTTGCCTTCCCCTTCAACACGAAACTGACTAAAAATTATGACCCCACTGTTTTACCCCCGCCCCCCAGCGATACATTATGATCGGTCCCTAATCGAGCCCATTTGGCACTCCATCCTGTCGGTCTTCTCTTCTTCATCGCCGATTGCAACTTGTCATTCAGCGTAGCCTCCCATACCAAAAAAGGGGCAGCCCACGTCAATATCATTCACACAATCTCTCTTAGGCCACGTGGCTGGCAACGGTTCGCTGCCCCTTACGTAACTTCCCTGCGCTGTCCCTGCCCAGATTGCCAGCCTGTTGTATGTGATTAGAAAACCATTAGTTGGTTGGCAGAGCGATGCAATTCCAGCCTGCAACACATTAAAGCCAATCAAGGGGATTTCCTCGGCTACCTTGTCAGCCAGGAACGAGACAAAAATAAAGGACAACAAATCCCCTTACCCGACGAGACGGCCAGACTCGTTTCACAGCCAACTCATCCCACCTTGATTGTTTACTTCATTATTTTAAATGCAATGGCGCTGTTAAGAGGTGGGGGAGAGGGGGGAGGGGAGAAGAGGAAGGGGCGGAAGAGAAGATTAAAAAAAGACAGATCTTCAGCAGAAGACTTGAACACGCAAATGTTGTATGCAAGCACTTCAGCTAGCCGGCGACCGAATTGAACTGACCTGTTGTACCACCTTGTCAGAGAAATCCAAAACTGTGCACCCATTTTTGCTCTTTAGCGCATACATCGAGGGTCAAAGCATGGTTCATGTCCCAGTCCGTAAGCTGTTAGGCCACCGGTGTGAGTTAAAAATCCCGCTGACTCCAGCACAGTGGCACACTACTTCTACTGACAGAAGAGTGCTGCTCGTTGCAAAATCAAGCCACTGCCCTTTATAAATGAGCCAAGCGGATCCTGCAGCATTTTCGCTCTTTGTAGCGTGGATCGCAGCGATGACACCAAAAACACAACTATACGGATGCGCTTCAGATTTTGCCACGTTCAACCCAAATTTCCACCTTCCGGTCTGTTATGTCACGTCGCTCTCCTACAGGTCGGTTCCGCACCAAGAGAAGGTGATGACTACGATGAGCTTCAAAACAATCCCCGTCTACCAACTTGCCACCTTAAAATTGATGTATCAACAATGCTAACTGCTGCTGCACTTGAAAGTATTTAGCCCAACGCAATTTAAATCCTAATGCTCCCAACATGTTCTCTTAGCAGTTACACTCAGGAAAATGCTACATTACGTTTTTACACATAATACTTTAGGAGTAATTAAACCCTGCAGAACCCGAGGTAAACTGTCGGACATTTAAACAAGAAGTTTTTAACAGCGCTTTATATGAGATACTTTAAAATACATGTTCACATTAATAATCAATATAGCAAGACTAGAAACCTCGTAGAACATGTATGTATGAATATGACAACATAGACCACTTAGAGTGTCTAAGATTCCAAACCTAAAGACAGGCTACACAACTACTTATAGCTGAAAGGCTCGTAGATACCGTTAAAACTTATAATACCGCTAAACTGCATACGCTAGATTTATTACACTAAGAAAACAGCCCTGCTAGGTAAACACTGGCAATAACTACCATCCTTCAAGGCTGTACCAAGAAGCTTTAACCACAGCTTTAACCCAATGTGTCCATTACGTAACGAACGTGTGACAAGATCGCCACCGCAATGATCCGGAACTTAATACTCAAGTTTTGGGAAGCGGGGGGGGGGGGGGGGGATGTTCGTGCTACACAAACATTGAGTAAAACATGGGGACTTTAATGTAAGATCAACTGCCAGCAAATTACATGATCTGTAGCACAGCCATTTTCAAGGCCAGAACAATGACATACCACAACCCGGTCGCTGCCGCCATGTTATCAGTATCGATCTCCACCACAGTGACGATATCATAGCTTTATCTATTATTTTAAACGTGAATTTAAAATGAAAGATTCTTTTAAAACTGGTGTTCTAAGGAAAATAAACCTTAAAATACAGGATCCTTGAACCTTGCTGTTTTCAGGAACATTTTAAAAATAATTACGGTTTTAAAATGCAGAAAACATTACATTCCAACACTTTTTAATAAATTATCACCAGAGCCATCGAAACCGACAAGTTATGCTTGGGTAAAACAGCAACTAAAGAACTGGCTACCAAATAAGTTATCTCGGACGTAAAAAAAAATGTTTTTTTGAATGCCGTTAACATGTCTTTTTTGTTAATCACTAATGTTTTGGTGGGTCTGTAAGTGATCTATTGCAATTTAAATGTAATAAGTTGTTGTCATTACGTGTGTTTTAAGCAACACATGTTTTGGCTTTAAATGTTGTAAGAGCTCATACAAGATCTCTTCAAATCTTCGAGTTATATTCTTGAAATAATTACTTAAAAATTTAAAGAATACTGATTTAATAGATGAATCAAAAATATGGACAATCTAAGTGAATTAATGAACCTCTTCTGGTTTGGCGTGGTGTGTTGCAGGATAATCCTAATTCCCCACATCACAAGTAAAGATTTTTTCTTTTAAAAAAAAAGAAGATTTTACCAATTCATGATATGGCAGGTTTTTTTTCCTGAAGAGGAAATTCAATTGGGGGTAGCCAGCTCTCACGCGGCACACCAACTGCGAAATAAATATTATTCTACCCGCCCCCCCCCCCCCCCCCCACCTCAAAGTTCCCTTCCAAATGCATCTATCTGCATCGGAAAGATACATTTGACAAATACAATTCGGTTTCCCTCCCCCATCACAAGATCAATGGCTTGCCGCTGATCGCATCCATTTCCCAATCAAACCGAGACGATCGTGACATACACGAGGAAACAGGGGTGACCCAAACACCCCCACCCCACACTCTCACCCCTTATCCTTCCACATGTACATAAATAAGCCGTGAATGCAGTGAAAGTCAATTTTGTGAAAGTTTATCGAATGGAGAGCCGACTTCTCATTGCAAGCTACGACGAGAACAAACCTGGGATAAAAATCTCGGCCGACTTCTGCATGGCTATTTTGAATTGAAATCAAGGTGTTCCTTCTAATTATTTAGTTCAATTACCGATCGAATTCAGGAACAAGCGAACGGCCGCTCAAGCAGCTCCCCAATTGGACCCTTGAAGTGGCTGTCCAAATTGTTAGTGCCACCCACATCAGATTCCTTCTAAACGCCGAAGACAGTATCGCATACGGTTCCTGCTTTGACGCAGCACTAACAATTTGGAAGCAACTTGAGTAGCCGTTCTGAATAAGGGGTCTAAGTGAAATAGTTTACAGAAAACCTTTGCAGAAATTCGAGTTTGCCCTATGTAGTTAACCTACGATTATTCAGGAACAGGTTGAACACTGAAACGATGCAGCCTAGCTTAATTTCGACATTATTTACAGTAACATGGCGTCTGTTGTTACAAGCCTTGATATATACATTTCTAACAATCTCCCTAGCGTGCAATACCAAAACCTCCGAAAATAAAAGCCTTCTCAGGAACAACAAATACGTCAACTAAAGTACAAGAGCAAGGAAGGCCTGGTTAAGTGGCGCCTTCTTGACACCAAGCAGCGAATTTGGAAACTGATAAAGATTTGGAGACACTGTCTGTCAACAGATGGCATGGCGTAGCAAGACTGATGCGTCGTTAGCTGCGTCGATTTTTTGATTTTTCGCGAAGCGTTTTGATCGGTAAAACTGATATGTCTTTACTTTCAATACACTTTGGCAGTACGGTCCGCAAAAAAATACCACAAAATACAAAGATTTTGTTGTTATTGTTACATTTTAATTTTTTTATTTTATTTTCACCAACAATCCTAAAAAAATTGCTTAATAGAAATCGATTGGTTAGATGTGTTATCACGAATTTTGCTGCACGTTTACGAAGTTGCTGTTTCGCATGATATCCACGAGTTTAAACAACTTAAACTTCTAGCCGATCCTGAGTTTAATTTGTTTCTATGCTTCCGAATCGTTAAAAACGCACGGGAAACCAGACGTGCAGCTGGCAGCGAGGAGGGCGAAGAGAAAGTTAAAGAGAGTCGAGAAAGTCTAGCAACAAAGAGGTGAGGTAATATTTTTTCTAGTCGTGAGTAAGACGAGACGAGAATTCACGAGAACTTAAAATTAAACGTCCAGACGAGACTCCAGACGAGACTTAAGACTAGGTTTTCTCATATCTCGTCTTGTCTCGATGGCAACACCACTCGGCGCAACAGGTGTCCGTTTAAGTTCCTTCACTTGAAAGCCTTCATCTTCGCTATGAATTCCAAAGGTATCAACTGTCAAAGAACTGAGTACAACCGTCCTTGACCTCTGAACCTCTTCTTCTTTTACTTCCAACATTATTTTGATTGAAGCGATGCGCCCGCTGTAATATACCAACCAACTCCTTTGCTTATGTCAATATCCACGCGAGTCGATCGTAACGCGACGCCATGTTTTTCTTTACCACGTGTTGCTCATTTCCGGAAGTTGTCTTAGCCCACTTCCTGCCAGATGGCTATTAACTATTATTGCCAGTCACCGAGGGGTCAATGAGTGTCCAGTTTGCCACTGGGCAGAAAGGAAAATATAAATCTAATAAAGTCGTATAGTATTTGTGCAGTAGTGACCGTCGTATCATTGTTTCATTCGTCTTTTGGCTTCAACAACGCTTCCACATCTTACCTAATCATTGGAGGAAGAGACAATACTCCGGCTATCAGGGCGCGTTTACGCAACAGTCACCCTTGCATTCTCGGAGCTAGAATTTAATCGCTATGACAAAGGTGTTGTCGCTGTGGTACGTGGATTAGCTAATCCGACATCGTTTGAGTAATGCTTGCAGTCTTATAATCCGTGACAATAAGATAAAGAATTCCGGCTGACGAAACAATTTTTCTAGTAGCTTCTGCACTCACACTATTAACTGCATTCGTTGCGAGCCGGCAGCGCTAATACCGCCGCCACGTTGGAATTTCAGAAGATTTTACTTCTGATAGCGACCGCACCCTAAACCTTTTTCCAATACACATGCAAAAAAAAAAAAAAAAATAGACTGCTACAATCACTACAATCCTGTGTCCATCTCATTTTGATCTATTACAGTTAAAGAAAATTTCTGCAATGCAGAAATATACGCATTGCAGGTGTACAACAGTATCCATATAATGATTCCAAATAAACACAATACAAAAGGGGAGGGAAAAAAAAGAAGAAAAAAAGCCACAGTTCTTCTAAATTGAATCTCCTATAGAAAAAAAATTGAAAAAAATAATAAAAAAAAAAACTCATGTGGAACTCATGTGTGATACAAGTGGAAAACTCATGGTCTTAATTTACATTTTTCTTAGAAGAAAATGTAAACTAAGACCATGAGTTTTCCACTCAAAAAAAAAGTATCCATATACAAGCTGGGAATTATGTTTATTAAGCCAATTCTGCCTATTGTCTGTGCAGCGTATCTTGAGTCTGCAGGTATTTTATGAGCGGCTACATCTTCCTGGAGGGAGCGGCTTTAATCGTCGGCCGCCATTGTTTTTGAAACCATCTAGGATATCAACAAGGTACTCTACTAACGAAAACATACAATCGATTATCTGTGTTGGTTCTGGGGCGAACTCGAGATGGGCCGCGGACACTACACATGCCACTCGCTCATTACTAAAGTACTCAACCTAACTTAACACTATTCCAAAACACACTGTAATACACCGTGATACACTGGGAGTTGTAAGACCACTAACAATATTCTGTTACTAAAATACGGCACGAACCAAAGCTTATAGTCTTGCTTGTTTGAAAAAAAAAAACAATTAAGACTTCAAGCATTGGTTCGTGCCTTAATTTTAGTAAGTAGATCAGTAGTGGTCTTACATCTTTTATTATGGCTACATTTTTGGAATAGAAAACTCATAGTTTAACTTGTAATATTGTTTACTAGTATAAGAGGCATTATTCAACTCAGGAAATGACTGTGCGATGGAGTGGGTCCACCTCTAGAATTTTTCAAACCAGCAATGGTGTGAGACAGGGTGGAGTGTTATCCCCTGCCCTGTTTGGTGTCTATATGGAGTCTCTGAGCCAGGCACTTGTTAACGAAGGTATTGGTTGCTATGTTGGTGGCACATGCATCAATAACATTTGTTTCGCTGATGATTTGGCGATTATTTGTCCTTCAGCTAAATCCCTTCAAGCACTGCTGGCAGTAAGTGAAAACGTTGCCCAGCAGTTGGACCTTCTGTTTAACCCCGACAAGACTGTGTGTATCTTCTTTAGACCAAGAGGCCTGAAATGGAAAGCGTTTATCCCCCCGAAGGTTTTCTTAAGTGGTAAATCAGTGAAGCTTGTGAGCAGCTACCGCTACCTTGGACACATCATCTCGGATGACTTACGAGATGATGCCGACATGCGCAGGCAATGCCGTACGGTGTGTGTTGCTGGAAATGGCCTGAAGGCTAAGTTTAGCTCGTGTGATAGATTTGTAAAAAACCGTCTTTTCAAGGCACATTGCACAAACCTCTACACAAGTGGCTTATGGATGGACTATAACAAGGCCTCTGTGAACAAACTCAGAGTTGCATACAACAATGCTGCTAGACGGCTACATGGTCGGCCACCATGGTACAGTGCAAGTAGGTTAATGGTTGAGAACAACCTCCCATCCTTTGGAGCTATCAGAAGAAAAGCTGTTTGGGGAACTCGTGTTCGGGTGTTGGCTTCTCCTAACCTTCTGGTGCAGGCAGTGACCAGATTTTCACTGTGCAAGGAGTACACCTTCAGTACGTGGCATGCAGTACTGTACGGTGATTGCTTGTAGTTTTTGCTGTGTCATAATTCATTTCCCTCGTCCTTTTGTGTAATCTGTAACTCGGCACTTTTGTACTTAAGCAAAGGTGCTGTGGTCCAAAAAAAAAACGTGGGCCGAATTTTTGAAATAAATAATAATAATAATAATTAGGAAGCCTTGAGATGGCCTCCAAATTACTCAGCACTATCCACAACCACAACCTCATTTGAATGATCTTCAACGTTTGCAAGAAATGCTGCTATGAGTGTCACTAACTAATTTGAGGCTTCCATTGAACCTTAAGGGCAGTTTCAGAATATGGGCTAGCTAATTTCGTCATAATTTGTTGAAAAAATGTAGAATGGTTGTTAATAATTGTTCATTTCAATATTTGATAATAGTTGGTAATACTAGGGCAGCCCTCCCCCCCCCTCCGTATATGGCCGGTTTAATAAAGCATTGTTGTGATTTCCCGTTTGTATAAAAATACTGTGATTTCCCCTTAGCAGTCACCAAGCAGTCATTAGATTTAGTTACATTCACCCAAAACCAAAACTGGTGTAAGAGAAGCCGCCAAGTTTCCAAAAAGGGTCGACCTTTGAAAGTAGTGATATCATTCAACCAGGGAAAAGCCGCCAAGATTAATTCTATTAGCCAAGTTAATCGCACCTACTAATAGTTCGAAAGGTTCTACTAAGGTTCAAAGAAAACTAGATGATTGCTAGTATATCGGCAGCAATCTTCAAGTTTTCATTTAACTTTCACAACAACCATCAAAATTGTGCTTAAAAGCGGTGATTCGGTTCTTTCCGTAGCATTCCCATGGTCTTCTGCATGGCAGCCATACCCTGAACCCAACCTTTCGTTTGCTCCCTCAACAGAACGACTGTATAAATAATAACGTCTAGGGCATTCGAGCTTAACCCTCTTTCCTGGCTTTGGTTGTTCCTCCTTCTGATACCAGCTATGATCTTTGTTGTTGTTATTGCCTCTTGGCCGAGTCGGCAGTTGTGTCTGAGGCTTTAGCCGGGGATCTTGGCCTCGTCCATTGGCCACTTGGATTTTCGCCCCCTTTACTTTGATGGATGCTGGGGGCTTGACTCGCCCTCAGGCT
>JAHWFP010078892.1:0-32321 GCA_023313725.1 Lithobius niger
TAGTGACATCAGTATCGTTAATCTTTATAGCTTGTTTCCAGGTGCACGAGGGCGGACCAAATTTTTACTCAATAATTAAGGAGTCACGTGGATTGTTTGTTGTGTTTAAAAGTTTTAAAATTTGTGCATTCCTTTGCTTCCTGCGAGAAAGAACTCGATAGGCATATAGATGCTGTAATGCTAATTTGGTGGCCTTTAAGCTAAACGGAACTCTCTCTGTACGTGGTGCTTCAGCCGTGTCTTGCTATTGCTGCTGAATGGGTCTTGCTATTCTGGTGGGTGGTGTTGCAACCGTACCGATACAAAATAGCATAAAATTTAACAGCTTTTATGTGGGAAAAACATTGAAACCTAAAAAAATAAAATGAATTTAAAGGACACCCAAAACCGTCAGTAAAAATTACGAATGAGATCTACCATCATTATAAAAGGGTGATCATGTACTTTAGACCTTGGCTTTAAACAGAAGAACTAAGGTAAAGAGTACAAAGTAACCACGTAATGAAATGCAGCATGCCTAACAACAGGTAGCGTACATACATCAACAGCGTATCAACCTGTTGTTCTCTGTGAGAGGAGAAAAAAGTTGATCTGCAAATGTAGTATAACCTAATCAATTAAGCTGCTGGCTTCATGAATATAAATTGAATTTCTTATGGCGGCATTCAGTATTTTTTTTTTACGCGTCTCTGGCGTTCGGGGAACTGATGCTTCATTTATTCAAAATAGGACCTTGAATGAAGCGTGCATAAACCTGAATTTATTATGTATACACATCTTGTGAAGCAGTTCAAGCCTAACTTGGCTTACAAGAACTTTTCTAATTAACAGGCTAACCTAATTGGGAGTGGGCGATCTCTTAACAAGAAGTCTGACATGACGGCAAAACTTATAAAGTAACTATAGTACAACTGTATCATAGAAAAGGAAAAAAAAAAAACCTATTACTAACCTTGGTTTAAATTAATCTATACATCCGATTGCGCTTACTGTATTTCCACCTAGGTTATATTGCTAACATGCGACTACCTAAATATGTGATCCTCTTTTTAAATTGCGCCGAATAAGTTAGATCAAAAATTTATAGGGTTGGGAGGAGAATTTGTGACTGAGACCCATACTGAAACGTCTTGGATACATTCACATTAGTTCAGTCTTAGTTTATAGAGGGCGCCACGTGTTTTATGTAGGAATTTCTACTCAGTTTTTAGCCTAAAATTAAACTGAACTAAACGAAACTAACTTTTATTTAAATATTATTAGCCTAGCTTAGTTGTAATTTAGTATACTTTAGATTTGGGCTGAAAAATGAGCAAAAATTACCAGATAGTACACGTGGCGCCCTCTGAAAACTCGGACTGAACTAATGGGGACGAATCTAACGTGTTTCAATAGGGACTTTTTAGAGTTACAAATTCCCATCCCCAACCTTATAAATTCTTGGTTAGATGAACGGGAAGGTTCACATGATTTTCATAGCGTCCGTGGATAAAGAAAAACTGCGTAAGTTGGGAGAAAAACAGTCAATTCGTAGAACGAGGATTCAAATTTCAAATTTGTGACCGCGAAAACGCTCGAATCCAGGTGAACTTGAACGGCGCTCACCGCTTTTCACGCACACATGTCCTATTTAAACTTAATTTTATTAGCAACCCCAGGAGCGACATGAAGGAAAAGCGTCCAACACAACCCTTTGTTCCCGCCGTTCGGTCTTTGCCTTTTCATTGGCAAGTGTTCGAAGTTTTCTTTTTGCCCATTCAGTGGTAAGTTGTCCAGTTTTCTTTTCGCCTATTCAGTGGCATTAGTCGCAAATTGGTCTTACCCTTTTAGTGGCAACAGTATGTCAACAGTATGTCTGTCTGTTCTTCGCTTTTTCTCTGGTTATAGAGGATTTGTTTGGGCTCAAGAAGCCATTTCTGTTTGTTATGCTCATAGAGGTTCCTGATCGGCTCATAAGAACAATTTCTTGTTTGTTCCAAGGGTATAGTTTGACTTGCGTGAGGAAACTTTTTCTAGTTCATTTTCATCGGCTACAAACGTAGTTGTAACCCAATTCCACACCGGTTGGGATTGGGGTTCCAAGTCGCCACCAAAGGCGCACCAAGTCGACTCCGGAGGCAGACTAACTTTCACTTATGTCACGGTAAAGTTAGAATTATCAGTCATGACTTTGAGCATCGGTTCCACGGTCGCGTACACGTGTTCTTTAAACCAACAGTTGATTAAGAATTAGTCATCTTTCACGTTCATCACCGAAAACAAGAAAGTGTTTTTGTTGTTACCATTCAGTGCTTATTTTGTAGCTTACCGACATCTTTTCAATAAACATTGAACATGGTTAAAGTGTGAAAAATATCTCTTTCAGTGATGCAAGATTAGCAAGCAGCAGTGTTTCAGCTTCTTGCGGGTTTGGGAATATATTGCAAATCTTGTTTGTTGCTAATTTTTGCTGGGGTCCATTGCCAGTTAAGTCTTTATCTGTTTGACCTGTCACAGGTTAAATTAGCTATGTATTGTAATTTCATTTCCGGTACCTGCTCTGGAATCTTCTAGAAGTTTCGGTTTCCCATAATACCCTTGTTATTTCACGGTTGTCCTCCTCGACCCCTGCTGGTTCTGCTAATTAGGGGAATTTTACTACCTAAGCCTTCAGTAGGACTGTTTTTACGACCCTTAGTTAGAGTAGTTTCCGTGGTTAGGCCCAAAGTATAGGCCGAGTTACTTTCGGTCCCAAACCTAAAGTTCTGGCCCTAGAGTTCCCAACTCAGTCCAGACTTCTCTCCCACTTAGGTAGCTTTTTTTTCGTTATAGTGGCACTTTTCTGAAAGCATGGGATAGAATAATACCTGCTTTTATCAACGGTACTAGAAGGTTGCACGTGTCAGGTTCTCGTACGAGGCGAAACTTGAAATAAATAATAGCGGCACCTTTACCATGGTCACCACGACACAGCGTACCTTCGGAAACTGACAAAATATTCGTGCATGAGTAGGCTAACACCTGGATTCTGTGTTCGATTCAAACCGTATTCAGCTCGTTACAAGAAACGTGAACCAGAAATGAAGTTTCAGCCTGAACGGTCGCTCAGCACGTTTCCCGGAACACAAAACCATGCGTTATACTTAGCTCCAGTCGTAACTACAACCGAATGTTGGATTTAAAAAAAAAAATAGAACTTGATGACTGCCAGTTTTGATCTATCTTACAAATATTTTAATGTCCTAATCTGACTTATGGTATTTTTAAGCAATTAATTTTGCTCATCGTGATAAATTTGTTTTAGTAACGCTAAATGGTTTCGAACTCCATGATGCTTTACGTTTCCTGTTACTTGACAACAGCACCCTCTGGTGGTAAATCTTTGAAGCAGGTAATATCGTTTCATCCAGATGTTTACCGTTGTCGGAGAATATGTTTACCGACATATTCTATCCTGGGGTGTATTAAGATTGCAATTAGTACACAGCAAAATTATAGTAATGATTGGATTAGACGTTTTAATCTTTTTTTTTACCCTGATGGTTAGCGTACAGGTTCCCAGGTGAACACAAATTCATTTCCCCTTAAGGATGATCGACACCGTCGCCTCTCAGGGAACAGAGAGACACACTCTAGCGGACTGGGTATGAACTTTGAGGAGGCTGGTGGGATGCTAAAAATAGCATCGCACAGAAATCAATTTGCATACATTTCCTCGAGGAACGAAACGAACGAACGACGACCTAACTAGAAGTTCCGACTTGAAAAGGAGGAAAAAAAAATTCCGAGAGGGTGTTGAGGGAGGAGAAACTACACGAAAACAATCATTAAACATTGGACTAAATTAGCCTACAGAGCCTTGGAAACCGCAGAACCCCCCCCCCCCCTGTGCTGTCCACTACAACCAGAGCGCGCGTGGTGAGACGATGTTTTGAGCTACAGCCAGGATTGACTTGTGAGAGAATTTAACGATTTGCTCGGGTTGTTGATGATGTATTCTGCCACATATCGATTCGCGCGCAACTGGTTGCGGCCGCAGGGCACGCGTTGCAAATGCCAGTCGCGTCCCAGCATGCCCCTCCGCCCCCCCCCCCTCCCCATTGCCTTGTATACTCCTTTCCTTCCTTGTCCGTCGATCTCTTCCCCCACTCCCCCCTCACCCATCGACTCCATCCCCGTAACAGCTGCCTTTCTTGCTTTGCCCGAACCTGGTAATCGATTATCTGAATGGAAAAAGCAGCCAATAGAATTTTCGTGATTGAGCTCTGATCATCAACACCTATTGAACGCTGCGTCACGTGTAGAATAGCTTTTCTGCGGCTTCAATTTCGTCTACTGCGACGACAACGAATGAGGGATTAAAAAAAAAAGAAGCCAAAACCATCTCTCGTCTCGAAGCCGTTCCCTATACCAACTAACCAGGTTTCATTACTTTTTGGTCACAAGTTCCTGTGTGTGCATACTAAATGTGTTTACGCCTGTCAGTTTACAGCTTGTTCCGAAAAGAATGCCACGTAGTGAGGAAATGGGGTGAAACGGACATGAGGACCATAGGGGCTCGGCATAAAATACGTGTAGCACGAGCCAGAATAAGAAAAACCAATATGCCATTTTCACGTTAAAAACGTACTTCCGGCTCAGGCCAAGGATTAAACTAAGGAGGCGTCCATGTTGCGGGTAGGAGGCTGCTATGCCGGATGAAGTGACGTCCCAACACTTCCATCTGTGTGCAAATCCACTAGTCAAGTCTTTCAGATAAAATGGAAACGTACACTCCTTTGCGGAAACGGAAACTCTAAACGGAAATTCATGAAAAAAAAAAAAAAAATGAATCTCCGTTTATTACAGTTTGCTTTTTTACTAGAGTAAATGCTTTTTTCGTCGGCTAACAACGTAAACGGAAAGCTTCTTCTTTAAACTCCATTGTTTGGAAATCCACTAGTTACGTGCTTCCTTGCAGTGCTCTGATTGGCTGTCCGGGCTACTTTGGCGGAAATGGGTCCTGTGACGTCATACCACGGTGCGACTTAGAAAAACAATGCTACTGGAACTCGGGCATGAACCATCTTCTCTAGTCGCTCCATCTTTGCCTGTGGTGAGGACACCTAAATTGGCGTTATTGATTGAATTGGCTTGTAACAATATTGGATAAGTAGTGGTTATTGGCATACTTTTGCAACAATGGTTCCTCTATACGTGATCATTGTGTTAGTTTTGTTCTTCCAAGGCTTAGCCGAGGCGTTCAAGAGCCAAGGAAGAACACAATTTTCATAGAGGGACCATTCTTGCAAAAGTATGCCAATAGCTACTTTATCACCATACGTTTCCCGTTTGTGGATGAATTCGAGTTGTTTCGTGACATTTTTTCTTGGTATCGTACATTGTTTTTCTCCTTGGCGTTCAACAGTCATTGGCCGCTACAATGTTATTACAACAATGGCATCGCGTAAATGATGTCCTAAGGTCTAAATAAATACAGATGCAAACCTATTTACGTTGCCTTTTGGACTTTTATGTCAGGCTGCCTGAGCGGGGAATCCAACCCACGACCTTTGAAGCCAAAGGCCGAGGTCCTACCGCTGAGCCATATGGACCGCGGCCTTTGGTTTCAAAGGTCGTGGGTTCTATTCCCAGCTCAGGCAGTCTGACATATAAGTCCAAGACAAAGTAAATAGGTTTGCATCTGTATTTATTTAATTCTTGTTGAGCCTTCGGCTTTCCATCTTTAAGTTTGTTGGTGTAGGCATTTGTTGTCTGACTTGAGGAGTTCCGAAATTATTCGAATTCTAAAATAACCCTAATCACCCTAATGACGCACAGGGGCTCGACACGAAATAGGAGTAGTGGTAGCCTCTTCCTCCCCCCCCCTACCCCCAAAAAAAAAACTGTTTATTTTGCAGCACTGGCGGGGCTTGCACACTTCTGCTTTTGCAGGCAAGAAGTCTGGTTTTCCTAGTATAGATGCCCTGTATGTCGGCTAAGGTGATTTGTTTTTACTAACTTGATTTAATTGCTTTGCAATTTGTTTTGATGCTCCTTTTAAGCAATGCTTTGTGGTGTTTTTAAGTGCTATGTTGTTGACTGTGGCATAAGCTATTGTATCTTTATTTTATCTTTACATTATCTTTATTTTATCTACAACGAGACGTAGAAAGTCTCGAAGCGTAACCTCTAGTATATTTGATCTACCCAAAAACAAAACTTGTTAAGGATTCCCGCCAAGCTTTTCGGCCGTGTGAAGTCGTGATATAAAACGCTAAGCTCTTTCGCCAAGCTAATCCCACCGAGTAATAGTTCAAAGGTTAAATGAAATGTATGAAAATTGCTTACAGTGCAATTTTCAATTATTTCATTTAACGTTTGAAGTATTAGTCGGTGGGATTAGCTTGGCGAAAGAGCTTGACGTTTGATATCACGATTTCACACGGCCGAAAAGCATGGCGGGAATCCTTAACAAGTTTTGTTTTGGGGTAGATATCAGTAATTTTTGGTCCAAATTGATGAAATCCATTTTGAAATGCCAATCTAGTTTTCTGGTCCATTTCTTTTTCTTCTTTTTTTTTTTGGTTTCGTTAGATTTTGAGGACAGCTATCACCTTTTTTTCATTTGATCAGCATTTTTATTAGTAGGCCTATTGCAGTATCTCCTTACAAACGCATGAATTTCTTCAATTGTCAGTTTGGCATTGTTGCATAAAAACAATGTTTAAAAACATGAAAAACAATCAATTTGGACCTTTGGAGCTCCCTAACCCCTGAACCATTGACCAATTAGAAAGGTCCATATGAAATGGGCACATCTCCAGAGCAATACCTGTAAAATGAGCTAAGAACCAGCTTTATTTACCGCAAGGAGAATATATTTTCGTGATAAAAAAAAAAGCGTTAGTAGTAAGAATTAGGCAAATATCAACGTTATTCACGTCTTTTTTTCAACAAGAAAACGTTAAGCTATGTGTCTAGCAGTGACTTTTATGTTGTCAGGCGACCAAAGTCTCCCAAACAAACAAGTTTCAGCCTTTTCTGTCGCATTGTTGTTTATCCTCACATGCCTGAAAACAGCCAAACTCCCTTTGCTGTAAAGACACAACGTGTCGAGTGGTCGCCATGCTCATATACTATACATATTATCTGGATGTTATCGTTTTATCTTGGCGGGCGACACACTAGCGTGTGTCTTGATTTGATATATGTGCACCTTGCAGGTACTTTCTTACCAATTCGTTTTGGTGATTTTACTTTAGAAGGAAAAAAAAGGTGCAACTCAGCCATGTCTCTAAATTTTTTAGGCATGAAAGACATAAGTTAAACTTGGATCATTCTTCACGAAGCATTCTCCCAATTTGTTTATTACAAAAAATGGTTCAAGTCAAAACGTGATGAAAAAAAAACAAAAACAAACATCAACTGCATGTTTTTCAAACTAAGAGTTTTAGTTACACTTTTATTTTGTGAGCTACAAAGCCAGGGTGTCATTAGGATGTTTGACTACATGTGTGCTAACTTCTTGTTTAGGTCAATCGATCTCTCACATAAAATGTGGTTTTACCGAAGGAACCAACGACAGTATTAATAATACAACGACAACAACAGAAAAAGGTTCAGATTGGACCGTCACTATTTTATGAAGGTGAAGGTCCTTGTAAGTTTGCCGTATCCTACAGCCCATGATTCCTGTAATTGTTTGCTCCGAACAAAACCTCCGTCATCTCAACATTCTAGACCAATATTCACCAGGGCATAAAAATTCAGATTTCAGCCCAGCAAGGCCACAAGCTAATCTAGTTTCAACAACTGACTGAATAATATAATATTGTATGCGCGGCGTATCTTGAGTCCTGCAAGTATTTTGTGAGCGGCTACGTCTTCCTGGTGGGGGTGGCTTTAATCGACGGCCGCCATTGTTTTTGTAACCGTCTTGGATATCAACAAGGCACTCTGCTACTGAAAACGTACAATCGATTATCTGTTTTCGTTCTGCGGAGAACTCAAGATAGGCCGCGGACACTATAGGACCAAATGATCGAACAATTTATTTTATCGCACGGTCCCCAACTTTTACAATGCTAAAAACTGATCAGCGATACATCCCATATCACCACACTTTACAGCTAGTGCGTGATAGTCATATCGTCACGCAGAAGTGTGGTGATATGGGATCTATCGGCACACTAAAGTGTGGTGATATGGATGCCATGCAACAGTAACGTAGGGTGATATCACATGACTTGACTGTGAGGTGAACGACGTAATTTTTTCATGATGAAGTTTCCGTGATGTGCAGCACGATGATAGACATCAGTCCACTGAATTTAGAAAAAGCGTTTCTTCTACAACTTTTAAAAAAAGAAAATCCCAGTCTCAAGACACAAAACATCCACCGCTCAAATGGTATCGTCTGCAAACCTGACTGCATCAATACAAAATTATGCAAACGTGACGACACAAAATTTGCATAAACGACACAGCTATCAAGGCAAACTTTCCATTTACCCCAACAATTTTGTTTTTTATTTTGAAAATAAGGGACCATGCGACAAATTACTTATACCACCCGGGGCGAACTGTATCGGATTTATGAGCTGATGGGCGTATCCCTTACATGACTAATCCGCTCGAACGTCTCGATAGCGTCTCGACCTTCGCCTCGACGTCATCTTGACGTAGTTCTCGCGGATTAGACATGTGCGGGATATCGCCCATCGGGTGATAAATTCGGTACAATTTGCCATGGGTGGTATAACTATGACTTACAACACTTTTCGAAATTTCGTGTTCAATTAAGTTCAACTTGACAAGGAATTCAAAAAAGTTGCTCTTACCTCCCAGAGAAGTCGAAAGTCCCTCTGTTCCACCCTGAGTAACTCGCAGTGCTCTGTCGTGACAATGGTAACATCACGGGGGCTGTTGTCCAATATGGACTCCCCGAAAGCACTCCCGATGCCCAGAGTGCAAAGGGTAACGGAATCCTAAAAAAGAGAAAAGCAAGCCATAGTTAGCAATAAGGAATATAGGTAAAACAAGAATAGAAAGTCATCGCCAGACTTTTTTCCCTCGCATTTTGTTAAAGATCAACTCTTCGAGTGTGCTGGAAGCATTCTTAGGACCGTAAGGACGTGGTGTTGGGTAAAAACACCTTTCGTTTGTTGACAGAACTTACGCATAGTTGTAGGCATTATAATAAAAGCCACAACTGTATAGAGCAGTGACATTTGCCGCCATATTGGCACCAGATTGGCACCAGTATGGGTTTTGGAGGACATAACTACAAGGTGCACTACATAAAAATGGAGGGTAAAACAACAGAAGAGCGGATTTCTTAGGCTTAAATAACGTTGTTTTCTCCAACAACAAAAATTGCGCGTTTTAGGCTAAGAAATCACTCTTCACAGCATCGGGTTCAGTATGACGCCCTTCTGTTTCTCTTTGCAGTGCCCCTTGCAGCTAACCCATTAAGGCTCCATCATAGAGTTATATACAATCACACTACCGTCGTGTCACTGCTCCGCGAACGTCACTACCAACAATATTATGTAGTTACAATAATAAGTAGTAACTAAGTAGCAGTAGTAGTAGTAGCAGTAGTAATATGTAGTAACAATAATAATAATAATAATGATGTAATAATAATAATAATAATAATATTATTATTATTATTATTATTGCTACTACATAATATTGTTGGTAGTGACGCTCGCGGAGTTTTTTTTTTTGGCCGCTCCTATTTTGTGCCAAGCCCCTGTGATGTAGACCCACGCTACATATGGCGCGCTAAGTTAGGCAACAAACACCACATCAATTACATTGTCGACCATTGTAAACTATTGTAGCGCGACGCAATACCGTAAGTGTCTTATATCCTGAAGCATAGTTGAGCACATTTCAGCTGCTTGGGGAAAAATGCGGCACAAATGCTTAAATTGTGATAAAATGGAGAGCAATGACCCACCTGACAAAAATTAACCTTTGTAGGAATGTCAGCTACGCAGCTTTCAATGCAAATGTTGACCCTCAATAACGTTGCAAATGTGTTACTTCGATAGTTCCTAGTTTCTAGCTAGTCTGCTCATCCCCATGTAATTCCCACAGGTTGATTATTCACCAATACCGAGATAGCGGGAAGACTTCCAGCTATGAAATTTGATGAACGGCTGCAGTACGATACGAACTGCATACCTTTTTTGGATGTAACGGGAATGGCATGGGAGGGCGCGTAAGTACGAAAGTATTGTTATAACCATTGTTAGTATTGTCGGCATCGTCTCTGATTGGACGGTCAAACTTCGGACAATGACAACGTGTCACGAGAGCACTAGAGCTGTATATAGGCTTAACCCCATACGCCCATACTGACGTGCGTATCTAGATACACTAGTGTGTCGTCATAAATCTAAACAACTTTGCCAAAGAAGTAGCTTCTGTCCAATCCAAATCTAGCGAAATGTTAAATATTACGACAAAGTCGATTAATTGTTCAAAAATGTGCGAATTAGCTCCGAATACTGGTTGCTACTCATTTGAATCGGCGCCGTTTTCCGCCATGTTTGAATTGCCGGCTGGTATGAGGGCAGAGAACTTCTGGGAGCGAGGTTACATGATCCGAATGACGCCAGAGATCCGAACGGCGCCTGGGATCCGGGCTGTCCGTGTAAAAAAAGTTATTTGCGTTGGCCGTGTGCATGAAGTATGGTATGGTATGGTGTGTATTAAGTATCAGTTAGACGTTGGCGTTCGGCAACAACACGGTAAGACTTTCTGTGTTTTCGCAATAAAGCGAAAGTCTTACGCATTGTTGTCGAACGCTATCGTCTACCATATTTGTATAACGACGAACTGAATCTTTATCTACGAGCCATTGTTGCAATAACGCAACAGTGTTAGCGCATTGTTGGCAACCATCGTCGAACATATTTGTACAACAACGATTTGCATTGTTAGTAACCGGGCCATTGTTGTGATACATAAACAGCCGTTGTTGGCGGGTATGTTCTTTGCTCCCAACTCCTTTCATAAAATTCAATTATTGGAATGAATGCCTTTTTTTTTTTTTTTTAATAAAATTTAAATCTTTCCTTCTGGTCTTTCTTTAGCTGCAATAAAAGTATTATTTTGGAAGCATTGATACGTAAACATTGGTCCCTGTAGGTGATTTACTTACGGAAGTAAGATGAACCAAAGGCCTTCGTTTTCTTACTTGCGGAAGTAAGAACCCCACGCTCTTAATAGTGGTAAGACAATGGTTGAATTGTTACAGCAGTGTGCCTTCATCATGAAATAAAAAGGGTTTAAAGGGTTTAACGAGCGTTAACCACTCCTGGTCATCTGCCCGAAGCCCTAAGGCTCTATGGCCCTAAGGCCCTATGTCTGTAACAGTCAGATTCTCAGGTGGTCACCCGCCAAGTATCAATCCAGCCCAATGCTGCTTAACTGCGGGGATCTGACGAGAACCGGTGTTTCCAGCACTGCAAAGCCGCAGACATGATATAAATCCACTGCTGCAACTGTCGCGAATATTAGGTATGTCGCGAAGTTTAGGTTAGAAGCCTACAAAATACGTAGGATAAACTTGTTTAATTATAGTTTGTTACGCAACATGCTTAATGGTGAATTAGCGAAATAAGATTAAATACGTATTTTTGTTGATGCTTGTTACAGAGTTACAGAGCAAAATGCGTAACTTGGGGAAAAAGTACTATGTAGTTAGCAATTCAGTTAGTTGCATTAACAAGGAAGTTAACAACAAGGAAGGTTTGAATAAATACACAAAATAAGCAAAAAATGGGTTTTACCTAGAATCGTAAGAAAGGCATCGTCTTGAGTATTCTAAAGATTCGAAAGACTGTTGCTAAGGCAACTTAAGGATCGATCTGTATAAATAAGCTACGTGATATCTCGGACGCCCTTGTTAAAGGGTTTTGATATCTCAGGTGGACTTAACTGATGTGTTAGTGATGTATCAGTAGGCCTTAAGTATGTAAATAGATTAGTAAATTCAGTCCTTTTAGAGGGCATCATTGATGTTTTTCTGCATGCGCACGTGAGTGCAAACCTGTTATATTGTTGAACCTGAGGTGGTAAATTTATGAAAAAATAAACTTCACTTCGCCGACTGGGATTGACCCAGCAACAACTTCTCGCCTCCTTCCTTGCTTCCGTCATGGGGTTCTATGGGAACTTAGGACTACTTGAGGACTAATTTCTTTGCCTTCTAGGTTTTTCTGGGGAATTTGGACTTAGTCCAAGTTGTAAGTTGCAGGATGCTCCTTTAACTATTAAGTGTGTCATGTGAAGTCTAATCTGTTGAGTTGCCTTGTTCCTTTACAGCATTCATTTATTTCATGATTCTTCAAACATGGTAAAGTATGGTTAGGTTCCCAGCAAACCTAATTCCGCCCTACTTTTAAGTAGATTTAAGGACCGAGGATAACGTAGCCTTGCCGTATTAGTTAGCAAGTTAACCGCTACACCTCGTAGGGCAACCTATTTAAAAGGCTGCCTAGTTTGTAAGCCCAACCCAAACCCCAACCTAACTCACTCTTGGTCAGTCTAACTTCTCTCCCCGGCTAGCTGTTTCCGGTCAGCAACAATGAAAGCGTAGTACAATTAAAGGATGACCGGAAAGAGAGGGCGTTATAAGACAATGTCACACGATATGTTCAACAAATGGGGGCATAATGCGAACAAAACAATGCCAACAATGGTTAAACAATACTTTAACGATTGTTGAACATATTGCCCACGTTTTGCGGGCATTATACGAAAAACGAGGGCGATATGTTCTACAATCGTTAAAGCATTGTTTAATTTACCACTGTTGTATCAGCTCACGATATTGGTCAAATGGGTTTTATCTTCGGAATACGCACGGCACAGAGTGCAAACTAGAATATGCTTACGCACAGAAAACCTGACTGATGGTTAAATGGAAATAAAAATAAAAAAAAAAGATCGTACGGTATCGACGAAATGCTCGTTGGTTTTGATGTTTGTGATCTCTAGCCATAACAAATTATTTATAGTGAATTGTTTCTTGTAATTACAGCTAGTAAAACCAATTACTTCTGGCTAATACCGTAAATCGTGGATTAAACGCCCATGGGCTTATGCAGTTAATTTGGCAAAAATAGGGGGGGGGGTTGGGCTTTAAATCGAGCATTATCAATTTTCTAACCTTTATGGACATCTATTACAGAAAATTCTAAGCTTTTGAACGATCTCTGGAAGACCAATTTTTAGATCCTTTTAATTGCTGTGAAGAAGGGAGGAGGTTTAGGTGAGAGATGCCCAGGCCTTGTGCAGGTGCTAAGAGCTAAAGGAAGAGTCCACTATTACTACAGGGAGGGAGAAGGGGCCAGTAAACATAGCAAGCAGTACTATATTTATTCACATCATATAACTTTTAGGTAATTTTTCGTAGAAAAACGACAATTTGAGGGGTGGGCTTTAATTCCACTATTTCATGATTTTGACTTCACAGCATTTTAGGGGGTGGGCTTTGGCTTCGACTGGGCTTTTAATACACGATTTACGGTAGAAACAAATTATTTCCGGCTCGTAAACAAAAATATTATTTATTTTTGTTGCGAGTGTAAATCACCTAATATTTCCCTTCAAACGCGTCTACAATAGCGGATTTGACAAACGCTGCTGCACGAGGAGGATACGGTCAGGAGAAGAAAATGACTCAAGAGTTCCGAAGGACCTTCGGGAGACCCGCTCACTTAACCCATTTCCGCGCGTGCTTTGTTCAACTCACAGCTGAGAACTTAAGCTGATGATTCTTTAATGGCACGTGGTGCGTCTCTACAGCGTTCCTGCGTCCGCCTCTTAATGCACCCGGCGTCCAACATTGCTTTTACTTGTCATTTCCTAACACTGCCAACTCGAAAACATTAAAAAGATCTTAAGTTTTTTTTTATTCTTTTGAATTTATAAAAGCCGAGATCGTAAATTTTCCCAAAGCCCACAACGTAAAATATTAAGATTAAGTAGCGCAGCAGACGCGCCCTCAACTTTTATTTGAGGTCTTCATAACGCAAGGTTTTCATACAGAAATAAATTTCAAACTTTATTTCTCGGCGTCGACGCTGTCTCACTTTCTGCTTGTTTTTAAATCATGAATTACCTGGCCCCTTTGTGCCTTACGAATTTGAAGAGGCTTTTTTTTTCGGTCAGAATCTGGAAGATTAAAAAAAAATTATTATTATGGTTACTTGGTTAACGAAACAACCCTGCACGAAGCAAGTTTGCTTGTGTGTGACTGCGTTAAGTAAAGACGTTAATACAGACGGCTTGTTACACGTAGCCAAAACATAAAGGGAAAAAAAATGTATATGCAAGTAAAATTAATTCATAGCTGCGTTGTTTAACAACAGTACCATGTTTTCCTTGTTTGTATTTCCACATAATTTGAAACTTGAATTATTGATTTGTTTTCTATTGTTTTAACACGCTATTTACGAATAGCAGGGCGCAACAGTCCAGTCAAATTCCGTCAGTTTGGCGTCCAGTCAAATTCCGTCTACACCGGAACTTGGCCGAACGCCAACAGCCGGGTAACGAGCCTGCTCTATTGTTCAGACAAGTTAGAACCGGTTCGTACCTGTTGGCGGTTGCGCAACGTAATGCCTCAGGCTACTTCTATTGTTCAGCCCCACCTATAAATACCAGGGTCTGGACAACAGTAAGGGCCCTGGTGTGGGGCAGGCAACTCGAAAGGTTGTCTCCATGGACTCAGCTAAGGATAAGACCCAAGCTTCTAAACCTGTGTTTTATGCCTAATATGTGTTCTCAGTGCATAGTCCCCTAGCTATGCAGTAAGGAGTAAATTGGCTTTGAGATATTTCTTGAATTCAATTGTCTACTCCCCGAGTACGTCACATTGTCATTTAGAAATCTCTTTTTTTTTATTTCACCGGTTTTGAATAAATTCCAAAATTCAACTGGTAGGCCTTTAAAATTTTGAGGTAGGTGACATTTGTGCATTTTTTTGCCCATATTGTTTTATTTTTATCAATAATTTGTATAATCTTAGATTTTGCGGTTTGATAAATATTTTCTTTGATTTTGTGTACTTCTTTTTTGCTTCATGGTGTAAAGTTTTTTTTCGCAGTATATAAAGTTTTATTTTAGTTGAGGGATAGTCAAAGCATTATTTAACTTTGGAGCGGTTTGGCAGTGATTTGTTCGACTTAGATAAATAATTTCGATTAATTTATTTTGAATTTTAAGAAATCCGTCGGCCTCTATTACAGAAATTAAGTAGGATTTCACCTAGCCATCATAAATAACTTGTGCATTTGCTATGTTTAGTATTAAAAAAACATAATTTTGGCGTGAACTGCCTAACATTTTAAATTATTCCTTCAATGTAGTGTTTAACCTACAAGGGTAAAGGAATTCTTTAGTTTTCGCCGTAGAAGGTACTGATATCCGAGCCATAATGGCTGCCACCAAGTTTGTGGTCCGAACCGTGATCACTCAAGCTTAACTGACAATCCAATCACCGCGGTGTAATTAACTTGGCGAAGGCCTTGGTATGTTGATATCAATCCTTTGAAGGGCCGAACCATTCAGAACTTGGCGGTTCCTTTTACCAGTTTTGGTTTTTGATATTATAAAACTTTTTTAAAATTTCAATTGCGTATCTAGAAATACGCTAGTATGTCGCGCCAAGTTAAGCAACAAACATCACATTAATTCAATTGTCGAGGTTGTACACCATTGTAATACGACGCCATAGCGTCAGTGTCTAATATTCTGAAGCATAGTTGGGCACATTTCAGGTACTTGGGGAAAAATAATAATGCGGTACAAAAGCTTAAATTGTGTTGAAATCAAGAGCAATGACCCACCTGACAAAATTTAACCCGTGTAGGAATGCCAGCTAAGCTGCTTTCAATGCAAAATCGTACCCTCAATAACGTTGTAAATGTGTTGTTACTAGCTAGCTACTTCTAGTCCGCTCATCCCCATGTTAATTTCCGTAAGGTGTTTATTTATCGATACCGAGATAACGTGAAGGCTTCAGCTATGAAATTGGACGAATGGCTGCAGTACGATGCGAACTGCATACCTTTTCTGGTTTACAGCCTGGGGGTGTAACGGAAGTGGCGTGGGAGGGCGTGTAAGTGCGAAAGTATTGTTATAACCATTGTTACTATTCCAGGCTGATTGGATGTCCAAAGTTGGACAATGACAACGTGTATACTGACGTGCGTATCTAGACACATGCTCGTGTATCGTCATAAATCTAAACAACGTTGCCAAAGAAATTGTGTCTATCTCCAATTCAAGAAAAATAAACAAAATATCCAAATAAAGCCAAATCTGGTACAAAGGCCACCAAGTTGAGACTGACTTAGCGTTACAAAGGAGTGACATGAAGTAACAAAAAAAAAAACAATAACAATTAAAACAAAACTAAAAACTGATAAAGAGGCAACTAAGTTAAGAATGGTATGGCCTCTCAAATGAGTGACACGAAATACAAATATTGGAAAAATGGCCACTCAAGCTATAGTTGACGTGGCAATATTATTACAAACTAGCGGAGTGGCTCGCTTCGCTCACTCATTCCGCGTCGTCTCACTCCCCTTCCCTGCCCCCCCCCCCGTCCGCCCCCCCCCCCTCATTAAGTTGCCGTTCGGTCGGTAGATGGCATCGTATGTTCGCGCTGCTGGACGTTGCGTTCTGGGCGCTGCAGATACAGATGACTGCTTCGTATGTCCTGCTTGCTGCTGCTGCTGGCTGCCTTGCGGATTTTGTGTAATTATATATATAGATCTGCAGGCCACAATTTTAAAAAAGGAAGTGACATATCAAAAGCCAAAACTGGTAAACTGCACATATAAGCTTGGGTGGATAAAAAAAAAAAAATGTTTTTTTTTTTGTTTAAATTTCAAATCGCAATAGTGCGGAAAAGTAGCTCTTCGACTTCCAAATCACTACTCCATACAACTTTTTACACTATCCCATTTGGTTGGCTACTCTCAGAGACAACTAAAAGAAGCTGGAATTAGATTTTTTTAAATATTTTGTTCCTAAACTCCGTTTTAATTTACGGCGTAAAATCGGCAAAAAATGCGTTTTTGCCTTATTTTGGTGGCCGATAATTCGCATTATTTTCTGGAAGAAACATCTGCTTTTGACTTCATTTAGTGATCTGAGAGTACAAAATGAGATAATCTAAAAACCTGTACGTTAAACTAGTCAAAAATCATTTTTGCGGAATTAGCGATTTTTCCTATTGACTTATAATGTTAAACTTTAGACCCAGGTGGGCACCTCTAAAAAACTGTTTTAGATTTTTTTGTCCTTTTGGGGTATTGATAAGGAGATCCAAGACCAACTTTACCGCACTGTTTCGATTTGAAATAAAAAAATAAAAATAAAAACATATTTTTGAACCACCGTAATATACGACCGTTAATTCGCAATTGTAAAGACGGCAGTTTCCGTTTCCAACAGAACACGATGGTACCAAGATGGCTGACCCGTCTGCGTGCCAGTTTTGCCACTTACCGATCAGTTTGAGCCGGGTGAGTGAGTTTGCGCAATTGGGAAAAGTGGCTGGCTCAAAGAGTCGCGCCTAATCGGATCTGGTCACGTGACGGGGCGCCCAAAGCTTTCCGGATATCACAAGCGAAACACGCCCAATCAACCAACCAACCAACCAACCAAAACCCACGCCCGACGTTACACTCGCATGACAGAGCATCTGGAAACCGTAATGGGTTAGCGTCGTCGTGTTTATTCCGCTGCGAAAATTCTGAAATGCGTTAAAAATATTAAAATATGTTCGATTTTTGTTCTTGCCAACCCTTCCAATCTTTTATAGGTTATCTGAACCCAGATTTTAAAAAAAAAAATCTTTTTGAGTACTGCGTTACGGCGGAGACGCCAATCCTTAAGCGATTGTGATAAAAGTGATTTCGTCCTTATAGTCGAGCTTTCAGAGTGGACATGCCATTACTTAATTTCCGACGTAGCAAAGTTTGCATAGTGTCCCCTTCACCACCGGTTTGTATTTAAGGGCATAACCGGCGCATTAGTAGACCATACAATTCAAAGAATACACCCGTTCATTCCATACTTGTATTATTTTCTTATTAACAGGCAGGAAATGCGAAGCTGTTTACACCATCCAAACGAAACAAGCGGCTGCAGCGACTACCTAGTCGCAACCGCCCTTCTGTACACTTCCGCCGCTTCAGGTCTATACTTCCACTTCATTCATACTTTCGGTTCTTAAAATTCGTTTCAACTAATCTCTGGACGCTGAATCCAGTGGTGAAAACCGTTTGCCTCTACCGGGAACCGTTCCATAGATAATGGGCTCTTTTATCGGCCACTTCTGGCCACTTCCGCTTTACACTTCCGGTTATTTTTTTTAAATTCCCTTTTAACTTTAACTAATCTCTGGACGCTGAATCCAGTGGTGAAAACCGTTTGTCTCTCTCTGGAACCGTTCGACAGATGATGGGCTCATTTATCGGCCACTTCCGGCCACTTGTGGGCCACTTCCGCTTCATAGTTCCGGTTTTTTGTTTTATTCTTTTAAACTAATCTTAGGACGCTGAATCTGTTTGGTACCGTTCCGAAGTTGAAAGAGGCGACGGACAGACGAGCAAAGTCATTGCTGTAGTCTTCCCAACCGTTTCGGCTGCACAGAAGACTAAAATTGACCATAAAGCACTCGCAGCATAAATGTGCAGTTTGGATGCTTGATTGGACCTTGGAGGCCTGGGCTGGCAGATCACCAATTTTCGCCATTACAAGCCAAGGAAAGAAATGAAAAGGCCAACCATGTGTAGATTTTAATACTTTATTCACTGTATCCATCCTTAAATGGCTTGTTTTAGATTCTACTTCTTCAATCAATACCTTGACCCTCTTTCAGCAACTCCAGAGCATAGTGGAGGGGTCTGGGTGTGGCTCTTTTCACTTAACGGTTTCGCCTTTTTCTGTCCTGATAACCGGAGAAATGAAAAAAGAACGGAGGGACTGTTGAGCGAACGGTGTATTTTGAAGTTTTTCGCACTCAACACGATGCGTGCTGCATTTTTCAGTAAGGGGGTCTTGGTTTCGATAACGGCTGCTTTCTGTCGTCTGATTTTAAAGACGACCTTCGTGACTATGACGTCACCTGAAAAACACCAACCAGATAATAATAATAATAATGATAATAATAATAATAGTAATAATAATAATGATAATAATAATAATAAACTTTATTGTAACATGTGAAAGTCCATGATCAATAAAATCCGTGGATAAAAATTGATTGTGCCACAAAGGGCGAAGTTTAGGCGCTGGGCCATTCTTATTTCACCTAACCCGAAACCTAGAATGTCATCAGACAGAAGCAAAAACTAAAAGTAAACAAGAAAATTGGGTAGTGAGGGATGGAGGACGTGAGGGGGTGGGGGCAGGAAAAAAGAATGAAGGGAAGGAAAAGAGTAGGAGAGGGATGGTAACCAAGTTATGAGTTAAACAAGTGACGGAACAATTGAGGTTTGAAAGCTCCAACTCTAGGCCTTAATGGCTCGGGAAAATCATTCCACAACTTTATGCTCTGAACCGCAAACAACGTTTGGTATTTAGTAGCGCGACAGCGAGGGGGAGTGAAGGGGCGGCCACGACGAAATCTTGTTGGATAACTGTGATCAGCCAGTGCAGATTTATTAAATAAGGCAAACAAATAAACAAAGAAACAAGATGGATGCCAATTTCGGACGTGGTATGGGTCAGACGTGGGTCAGGGAGTCAAGTGTTTTTGATTGAGCCGTTGATTTAGAGGCCTTGACCCAATTTTGAGTCACGACTGACCGAGTTGGACCCACTGACCCAAAACGGTCCACGTAGCCACCCTGATCCACTCTGACGTACTGGCGCAAACTGACCAACAACTCCAAATGATCCGTGACACTTCAGGGCTGAGGCCAACATCAGCGAATCGGGCGGGTGGGGGGGGGGGGGGGCTTAATGAGACGCCCCGTCAGGTTCCCCCCATCCCCCCTTTCCAGGATCGAAACGATACATTTCTGCCTTTTTTAAGGACGGTTTTTTAGGCCATAAATTAAGGAGTCTCGAGTAAAATGACATACGCCATTTTACTGCGGCTGTTGTTCCACAGACGCTTGCATCTTATAGCCCATTCACACCACTATACGAGAACTCCAACCAACACGTTACGGCCGACCGTCGCTATTGACAACCAACCCTTCAGGCAGTCGTTTGCAGTTGTTCGTTGTCGATCGTGGCTCAAACGGAAGATTTCATATATTTCGTAAGTGGACTGACGTCACCCATCGGCCGACCAATGGCGGACAAGCCGCTACGAACACGATCGGCAAAATGCAAGATAGTGGCAGAGGACACTTCGAAGCTTCAATTAATGCCCTTTGCTTTCACGAACATCTCTGAAAGGTGATAATTGCAGAGAATAGCTAAAAAATGATGCTGTATTTATTCAATGGTGACACGAGTTCTGAAATGAAATATAGAAACACAGTATGATGGGTTATTTGGGGCTTAACCTAGTTTTGAAAAGTCCGCGTTTTGGCTCTACTCGTTCTGCAGCGTTAATTGGTCCGTCGTTCATTATCCGTTGGTCGGTTGTTCTGGTGTGACAGAACTTTTTTTTTTTCTTTTTTTTTAGTGCTGTTGGTCGCTGCCGGTCCTCTTTTTGTGGTTCGTTTGTCGTAGTGGTCTGAACCAGCTCTCATTGTTTTCTTCAACACGTAACTTTTTCTTGGCCTGCGCCCCTCAATCCTTTTGCTCATGTAACACGGCCGTCTAGTTAGTGCAAGATCTGCCAGTCAAATACTGCCTCACACAGAGTTTTCGCTAATCGCTTCCTCTTTAGCGCCGATGCGCACGAGCGTTTTTGGGACGCTGCAGTGCCGCACCCAATCAATGCACACGTGCGTTTTATTAACGCTTGTTGACGCTGCGGTGCCGCTTCGGTGACGTACGTGCGCATTCGGTTCCCTAACCTCGTGTACAAAAAATTATAGTTTGAAACCAATGCGACGAATTTTGGTACATTGATGTACTAATTTAAGACGTACCAGGGAAAAATGTTATACATCCTTTGCAGATTAACTAAAAAATTCAGAGTTCTTTAATTACTTCCCAATGAGTCTTCAATCATTTCTGCAGCAACATTTCATATTTCAGGATAGTTCTTTACTCCCCCAAATAAACAATTCCATGTCTTATTTCTTCGAAATTGGACGCCATTTTCGGTAACGCTTTTGCGGTAAACGGCGGACGTGTGCACCGCTCAAGTCATACAAGGTACTCAGAGACGGATGCAATTGCGTTTTTTTCACGCTGCGGTACCGCTGCGTTGACAGGGGGTGGGGGGGGGGGGGGGGGAATTGCGGTGCAAAACGACCGCACGAGCGGCGGGCGGTGACGCAATGTCGACGCAGGTACGTGTGCAGTACCCAACAGATGTCACGTTAACCAAACCACAAATGCGGTACCGCAGCGTCGACCGCAAATGCGGTACTGTACGTGTGCACCGGCGCTTAAAGACTGTTTTTAGTCACGTGGTAGGCGTGGGTTGGGTAGCTGCGGATTTGAGGCGGGGATTTAGGGTCTTCGGAAGAAAATACATCTGTCACAATGGTTACAGCGACTTGAGGAATTCTGGTGGCATTTTGTTTTGTTAATTACTTACAGGTACTTATGGGCACTGATCAGTGAAAGTGAATTTTACAGACTTTTTTTTTTCTAAATGTAAACACACAAGCCATCCGAATTTGACGCCGTTGTTACTCAATTTAGACCCCGTGTGGCACGGCCCTGACGACTTTTCCAGTGTCTGCTTTCAGAAACGTGGAGCAGAAAATGCACCGTTCAAACACCAAAAAAGACGCTTAGAAGAACCATTTCTATAGCTGCGTCTTAACTTCAGAAAAAACACTCTTTGTTGCAGCTTTGTTTTTACCTTTTCTCCATCGGTCGTCTGGCAACTTCGGTGCAACGGCTTTGCATAGTTAGATGTACGTCAAAACGTGCAGAACAGTAAACGCTGTGCCTTCCCCCCAAAATAAAAATAAAAATAAATAAATAAAAAAGAATACCACCTAAACGTTTTCTACGGAGTTTCATATTAAGTCGATGGATGCAACGAATTAGAATGACGTATATCTAAGTTGGATTTTCAACTGGATGTTCAATTCAAGATTTGGTCTACGGGCCTAAATGTTTTGGTGGGTCAAGTTGCGTCAATGGGTTAGTGAGTTAAGGCAGTAGGTAAAGGCAACGGATCGTGGGTCAAGAAATAAAGTGGGTCGTGGGTCAAAGTTTTTTTTTTTGGGCCATTCCACCTGTACTGTATTTAAATGCATGCTTATGCTGGTGTTTTTCATTAAAAAAAAAATCATAATTAAATTGCTACAATTTCAGCCAGACAACACGTCCGTTTTAGCCAGCGAATAAAATCCCGCAGTCGCCTGCAAAGCAATTTACAGGACCAAACGCCGTCAATAAAATTGTGTGCACTATCCGGACCGCCCGAATCTAAAACTAAAATTATAATTACCAAGCCGAACCTAATCCTCAGTCATTTAAGTGTTTATCAGCATGAAAATGCTTCACTTTACGTAAATCAAGTCGGTTTTTGCCGCAGTATAATCAACACCAACAAAAAAAAGTGGTGCGGAATGAAAGCCATTAAAACAGAAACGTTCGACTGTTTAGGATTTAATAATTTAATTTTAGAAAAACGAATTTCAATGACGACGGGTCACTCGCGGTAATATTGGTATGGCAGGTCAACTAACTCAAAGCAATGTTTCAGGATACCCAACCCATGCAACCATAGTAGAAGTGTACGGTAACATGTTGATAACGGAGAGCGCCGAAAACGTCTAAACAAAATCTCTGCGACAACATGGAATCAGACGGTCCTTTTTTTCCACATTTTATATGGAAAAAAGCCTCAATACGCTTACACAAACATTAGGTTATTAAAAAAAAAAAAACCCTAGTCGTACGTACCATTATTACATGCATGGTAAAAATAACACAAAACTTGATATTTCGTGGCTCACTGGCGATAAACTTCCGTCACTTTATCAAAAGAAACATTAAAAATCATACTTTCATGTTCACATTTAAGGACCATCCATCTTTTTACTTGAGACAAAATGCCGGTTCCCGCATTTCCGGTTTTTTTGTTGGTTCTTTTTGTGGTGAGTTTAAATATTACAATGAACAGTTTTTACTATGAAGCAATTGAAGCATGTATATGTATGTATCTATCAAAAACCAAAACTGGTAAAAGAGACCGCCAAGTACCGAATGGTTCGGTCCTTCAAAGGAGTGATATCAACCCACCATCGCGAAGTTAATCGCACCGAGTAATAATTCGAAGGTTAAATGAAAAGTAGAACATTGCTACTTTCGGTAGCAATGTTCAAGTTTACATTTATTGACCAAAGTATTATTCGGTGCGATTAAGTTGGCGAATGTTTTTGGTGTGTTGATATCACTCCTTTGAAGAGCCAAACTATTCGGAACTTCGCGGTTTCTTTTGGTTTTTGATATGACATCACTTCTTTTTTTTTTAAATAGTTTATTATACTCAACTCAACTTGCCTGCAAATTTGTAATAAGGTGCCACGTCATCTATAGTGACCATTTTTCCAGTATTTTAATTTGATATCACTCCGTTGAGAGGCCGAACCATTCTCAACATAGTTGCCTCTTCATCAGTTTTCGGTTTTGTTATAGTTAAAAAATTCATTTATTTATTTAGTTCATATCACTTCTTTGTGAGGCCGAACCAGTCTCAACTTGGCGGCTTCTTTACCAATTTTTGGCTTTATTTTGACAATTTGTTTGTTTTTCCTGAATTGGACGTAGACACAATTGTGTTTTGTTATTATTTTGGTGCCTATCGTTGGAATGATAGGAATCTTGGCTACTACTCTAAACAATGGTTGTCAAAAAAACAGGCGACGCGTAAGTAAAAAGGTGGGATGGTCCTTAAATGTATACAATAATGCGATTATTACAATAATGCGACTATTTTCAGAAAGTGGCCGAAGTTTATCACCAGTGAGCCTCGAAATATCAAGTTTTGTGTTATTTTTGCCATGCATCTATAATAATGGTTCTTACGACAAAGGTTTTTTACGACAAAGGTTTTTTAAAAATAACCCAATGTTCGTATCAGCGCTATAAAATCTGTTGAAGCGCTTGTTTTTTCTCGTAAACTTTTTTTCCACAAACCGTATTAGGCTTTCTGTCTTGCTGGAGGCACCCCACCGTTACTTTACGTATCACCATCACCAAAGTACCACTTTAGGTAAGAACACGTTTCAACAACAAACTCCTACACTAATTAATATCCGTGGCAAAAGAAACCCTTTGTAACCAAGTGTAATTCCCTTTTAAGCAAGTTCATCTTGAAAGGAGCAACCGGTTCCCGACAGTCTAAGGACGACCGTTTATCAAATCCCATGGAAGTTTATTATTACTGAGGGACTCCCTATTGTGCTTCAGTGAGAGTTATTTCTATGATGTCGTTGTTGGCGAACGGGGAATAATAACAAAGGAAGAACGTAATAAATATCGGGTCTGTGGAGGCAAACCACTTAACTTTCGTTATATTACCCGTTTTGAAAGCAATAACAAACAAGCCGATATAAAGTCTATTAAGTAGAGCCGATGTCTAGTACAATTCATTCCATTAGTCTTAACTCTTTCATTATATAGTCTGCATAATGAAGCTTGTCGCTTGTAAAGACGACAGTTTTAAGATTGAAGTATAACGGAAATGATAAAATTTAAAAGTTAAACTTCCGTTGCTCTATATAATTTTAAAAGCGACTTGGCGGGCCGACTGGCCCTGGTGGCTATGCGGCGATCGCCATCAGGGCAAGGCCGTAACTAAGGGGGGGGGGGGGGGGGGCAGTGGGCAACTGTGCGCCTTGGCATACCAAAATGTCAGATTTTGTTTCAGTACCGCTATGAGAATCAGTAGCAAAGGTACGTGGGTATCCATGTTACGCGTTATTATCTCCTGACAAAAAGGTTCTCAGATTACGGGCACTGAGATTCTCAGCCCCCCCCCCCCCCACACACACAAACAAAAATAAGATGTACTAACAGTGCATTAGCAATTCGACGTGTCGTATAGTAGAATAACAAATATCTGTAATTGACGTATGAAGTTGGAACGGCAGACATACCAACAGGACACTACTAAAAAATCTAAATGCATGGTGTACTGAAGAATATCTACTATATTGCACATTATATTAATCAAAAATTGTCTCGTAACGTTTGCTACTACGATACGGCAAATGAGCCAGAATCTTGTGTGCGACGATGCAATCACTGACCAGATAAGTTTTCATCGGACGCTGATATTGGTTTTCTTACAAAAAAAAAACTGAAAGCTTCGTTGTTTACAGTTTCCAGTACCCGTTGTTCTTATTCATCAGACTTTTACATTTCTTAAATTTTCGAACACCATATTTCATAAATTCAGCACGTAATTTGGTGGGGAGGGGGAGTAGGAGAAATCATATTGCGCTGAGAGTACGTGAGGTTGACTACTTTAAATGTATTTACACCTTTTAGGTGTATTAATAAAAGTTAAAATATTCACACGAAAATTGTGACAAAGTCCACATTGAATATAACACTGCAATTTCATGTGGCCAATTTTTGTTAGGCTACTTAATACAAACTACTTGTTTTACTAGCGTTTTATAATTATTTTTATTATTATTATTTGTAATTTTAAGTCTGTGGTTAAAACTAATGTCGAACCAATAAAACTTACGTGAGTCTTCCTGTTACGGATTTTAAAAAAATCTGAAAGTCAGAGGCCATTAGGAATATCTCGCCCTTCCCTCCCTCTTGCCAGTCCGCCACTGTGAAAACAGGACATCATTCGCTTTGCTCACTCGTTCAATAGGAAACAACACCACAAATAGGCGTAATAAAATACTGTAATATATCGCACCCAAAAAGCAGCGAGGATGGCGCAGTAATTAACAGTAAAAGTCTTATACGAGCATCGCATTCATTGTACCGTCCAGATTCAATCATAGAAAGTCGGTGTACCATCCAGATCACCGAAAAGGTAAGTAAGTGATGACTCACTTTGTGTTGTTCTGCGCCATAAGAGAGGAGCCACGTACACGATAGCCTCTAACCGACCGCAATGTTGAAGAGCTGACTTGCCGAAATGCGCAGTTACACACCGCAATTTTTCGTATGATCGGCGTTGAGCGCACACTTTTACGCTGAGGAAGCGCTGACGTCAGCCACTGATCGTGTACTATTTGACAACGGTTTTTCACTCAGACCTTTTTAGAGGTCAGCGAACTAAAACCGCCCTAACTAAATTAACTAGACCATAATACCTTGTGTACTGGCGCACTGCAAGTCACCCAACCGCATGCTTGAATTTCGTCGGATCAGAATTGAATAAATGTGTCTGGTTTTTGAGGAGATGTGGCTGATGTAAATCGGTTACCCCCGTTTTTTGGCCACAACCGCATTAATTCGACGTGTACCACGTCGAATTAAAAAAAGGCGGGTCAACTAAACGGGTCTTGGGGATTTTTTTTTTACGGTGCAGCGCTTACTGTGCTGTGTGTTGGTTGTTGCCACCAATCTAAAAAGGGTGACATGCTTATAAACAAAAATATCGGACTCGCATTCTTTAATAAATATCTGATTTTCTACCTGTTTCTAATTTAAATTAACAAAACAAAAAAAAAGCGTTAAATTCCTCCTGACCCTTACCAGGGTTCTACCAGGGATGCAACAATACTGCTCCCACAGTCAGATCTATCTTGGGCGCATTAACAATTAGATATTTGTTTAAGAAGGCGAGTCCGATTTTTTTTTTTTTTTTACTTATTTGTCCTCTATAAAAAAATCATTCTGCATAAATTCTCCTTTGGTTCCAGTCTATTTGCTGACGTGAAAGCACTGAGGATTTTTTTTTTCAATGAAAGCTAGGCTGTATTTTAATTGTTATAGGTCATGACTAGTAATAGCAAAATTTACAGTTTGTTGGCGCGCCCCCCCCTTTTTTTTTTCTACTCTTTGTATTGACGGGTGTTCAGTGGTAGTTGATGTTATGGCTTGTCATGTAAAAATGACGCTGGTTATTTGGTTCCATTGGGTTTTTGTTGCGGTGGAGGTTGCAATTTTATGCTCGCCCGACTACACGGAATAACCCTTGCGGTTTTACATTGGCGGTTGGCTGGACTTAAAGATTAGGGAAAAGTATTGGTGGTAAATACATAGACTTACATATGTTGCAGAATAATTTTGGTATTAAAGATCGAAATATTTGGTGGTCCAAAAGGCGTATAAATTAAGGCTTCACTCCTACGTGTTGCAGTTTGGAGGAATTGGAATGGAATGATTATAATACCAATGGTAACCATGCATGACAAACAAAGCATGACACCATGACTACCATGCACGTCATGGCATGCATGCGCACATTGGCCTATAATAATACAGTCTGGACTTGACTCGAACTTCTTGGGAGCTCCTCTGTAAGGACATCCGCCACCGGCCCAGTCCACCACTCCATACCGGCGCCGAGCTGGGGCCGATGACCTTAGTCTTCAATCAATGGCGTCCGCCTGGTCTACCCACAAACGTCCGGCGCACCAGCACAGGATGGTGGCAGCTCAAACACCAGCAACGGCTGCCGATACATCTTTTCACTTGAAAACTTTCACTTTTTCGCTTGTTCACATTTGAACCCCTTTAAATAATTTCTTGGCCCGGCTCCCAACGAACAAGTCTGAGGAGGTAGCCTCCATTACCCCCCCCCCCCCACCAACACAAGTTCACACGCAGTTCCGGGGGAGACTAAACTGTTGGTGCCAAGCATTTTCAGTCCACACCTATATTTCCTTTTTTAACTGCGTTATTTCATCACATTTAGGCTCTTTAAAAAATTCAAGAAGGAAGGAGGTTGCGACCGGATCACCACTTTTGTTGTTATCAGGGGTAGCCCGGGACGGTAGAGCCGGGTAGCCCCTGCCCTACCTCCCGCGACGCCGGCTGGGGCGGGGGGAGGGAGCGGCGATAGAGGGCCCAAATACAAAAAAAGAGGTAACTAACTGTACAAAACTTAAATAAAAATGTTAATATTGAACAATTCGCCAACATGTTCTTCGCAGAAACATCCTTGCACTTGTGTGACTATCGATGGGAAGGGAAGGGGAGGGGGGAAGGAGCGCCAAAAAGCCCAAACTGAGGTAAATATTGCATAAAAATAAAAAAAATTGATCAAAATCTTAAAGTTTAAATATATCAGCCAATTGTTAGATAAAAAAGTACTAGTCGCAGTGATACCCGTACACTTTGAATCGTTGGTGAAATTCAAATGGTTATTGGTGCTAGAGACGAGAGGTGCGGGGGGGGGGGGGGGGGGGGAAGGAGGAATGGGGCTCCCAAAACTATCCGTGCCAGCCCGCTCGGACGCATAATTTACCGTGAGCTGTCCCTGACCGTGGTGGATTCGCTTCAACTCTTATAAATTACCGAAATTCCCAGAACACTGGTCATCGTAAATGTGTGAATGAACTTTGATCTTGAACCGGTAAGCATTTTCGACTTTTCTACACAGGTCTAGGTGGACTATAGGTTTGTCATCAGACAGAAGTATTCTTACCTTGTTGATAGACGAAGTACAACCGATGGAATAGACTTTATATATAGTATTCCATCGTATAGGTGTGCCAGATACAAAATATACTAGCCACCTGCATTTTAGGCAATAAAATTAAACACGCGCTTGCTTGTTGTTTTGCGAAATAAAAGATGCGTTCGGCCTTCGAGCCGCTATCTTGCCTCGGGTCTGAAATAGCCTGAACGGATGTTTTATTGTTTTTTTTTCAAGTTGTGAACCAGCCACGGCTGAAAGATCGACTCAAAACCTGATACTGCGCAGGTGAACTAGAGCGATGCCCAACCGAGATGAGAGCCTGCTTTTTCTCTGGTTACAATGTTGCCGAGCACGTTTCGAGTTTTATGGGCGCGATTCTTTGCGTGTAGGCGTAATTTTTCAGTGCAAAATATAATAACACTTTGACTGTAGCTGTAGAAGCTTGCAAATTATTAGTCTGGTAATCAAGAAGTATTGCAAACCGAAAACACTCGTAGATACCAATTCACCGACTAGAATCTGTTACTGAGAAAATTTAACTCAGTTAAACCAGGAACTTATAAATAGACCAGCTGAAGCACGCGTGGTGTTTGATGCACCGTTTGCAACATTAGGACGGTTTGTTCTCTAATGGTGTTGGTTGCGGAAGGCGTGTCATCCCTTCAATGTATTTTTGCGTACACTGGCTAACAAACGTTGATGTTTGTTCGCTTCGCTTACTCATTCAGCACCTCCCCTGACCCGGTTTCCATGCACTTACATATGAAATTTTCCACCGGAAATAAAGAAAGTCCAAACCTTTAGCCTGCCGGCTTTGTCATTTTTTTTCTGAGAGAGGCAGAAAGTAAATTGCGTTTTAGTCTTATGTATGAAGACTATTGCAACGACTTTGTCCGTCCGTCCATCCATCGCTTTTTCAACTTCGTAACGGTACCAGATTGAGACGACCACTGTTTACATCGTTAGATTCAGTGTGAGCAGTTAGTTAAATAACATGGTAAATTAAAACATCGTTACTTCCTTATAGCTAATAGACTTCTTCGACAATAACGTTTGATCGTCGAATTGAAATCCTAAGATAACCCGCAATAAAAACAAATGGGTTTTAGCTTTGTTCACAACAGTCTCGTCGCATTGTTGCATGAGTGAATAGGCTTACCGGCGAACCAAATTCTCCGTTAGGCCTATCTGCTACTTACGAAATTAAAACTGCATTTTTAAAAATTAGGCCTAAAATATGAAAATTAAGCCTAAAATCATGTTACCACGGCAAAGACAAGTTGCTACGAGTCGCTGTTGGCTTCATCAATGGCGTCTCTCTCGCCACTTCCCTACCACCACTGATCTATATAGGCTACGTTGCGCGTTACATTGTAACACTGTAACTGTGTGCCCGAAGGCGCAAATATGCTTACTATACAATCCAAATCTCCGTTACCTGCACTTACGAAATTAAAACTGCTAGTTAAAATTAGGCCTAAAAGCTGAAAATTACGCCTGAAATGTAAATAGGCCTAAAAGCTAACACATTTTTAACGAGCAGTTGTCATGGTTACTGCTTTTAGATTAGTATAGTAGAGATAGCTGTTGGTGCGTGATAGAGGTGAACGCCTCAAGATTGCAAGTGGAGGAACTGTACAGAAGACCTGTGCGACTAGGCAGTCGCTGCAGCTGCTTGTTCAATATTTAACCGAGTCTCCCTAATCCTTTAATTTTAATCATCCTCAACGATAGAACCTTTAGTATATAAGCGAATTGAAATTTTGCATCCACCTGAAGCATTGTTTTATCCATTAAAAGTTAAGTTTGGTCCGGTTTACTCTCGTGTGATTGTTGCGGAAAGCGTGTATGCCGTCTGTGTATTTGTGATCAGATAAATGACGGCGCAAAGTCAAGGCTTATAAAGCACCCGTTCTCCCCCCTCCCCTTCCCCAAAAAGCACAACTTAAGTCAATACTTCCAAAAGTCAAGTCGAGCCTTGAAGCTATTAACAGATGAAGCCGATTCAATGTGCTCCGGAGGGGAGTTCCGTGGACAAACAGTCCTTTCAGTGAAAAAGAATTGCCGGCAGTTAAGTCTTGAAACAAAAACCCTGCAATTTAAAGCTGTGGCCCCAGTTATTGTTGAAGTTGCAGGTATAAAAAAAAAAGAGGAAGGGTTGATAGAGAAGGGACGCGACACAGCCATACTGCCCGTGTCAGTATGGTTTAGCGGTGAAACTTCGGCCTTTGGTTTCAAAGGTCATGGGTTCAATTTCCCACTCAGGCAGTCGGACATTAAGTGACAATTGTCACAACAAATCAACCCCCCCCCCCCCCGCGGCCCCTAAAACTGTATAAAATGCTGCAGATAACACCGATCTCACACGTTGCCTGTTTGGGAGTGTTCAATGCGCGAAGAATCGCAACACTCAAATTAAACGGTCGAATTCCATTTTTTTTTTGTTTTACGTATTTTTAACAACTATGCGCAGATTGCCGTCCGCGCATTTTACCATCGCACCGTTTCGCGAGACTCGGCGTAATAATACAAGGCCAACTAAGATAGTAGCTGCGTTCCTCGCAGCGAGGAACGCATCTACTATCTCAGTTGGCCTTAGGCGTAGTAGACGAAACAGCAGGAACGCAAAAATTGTGACGTCGCAAACTGGAAAGATTTTCGTATTTTAACATCACACTTTATAATTTTTTAGGCTAGTATCTTATAATTTTTCTTCAGCGATCTATTGGCATAAATAATTAAAATTTTTACCGCAATAGTCTTTTAGATTTTTGATCTCATGGTAATTATTAGCAAACGATTAAAAACTAGTACATGCACACACACCAATGAAACGTCATGGTTATTGTAAGCGCGCAAAGGATTATACCTATAATCGCGCGATGCTATTAAATTAGTTCGCAATATTCAACAGAAAATCTCTTAGACGCCACATTATAAAAAGGATTTTTTTTAGCAAAGGATCTACTAACGGTAAGTAAATAAAACTTTGGGGCCGTACTTGATGTGGAGGGTCAAGAAAAATGGCGTTGGGAGGAATGTACCTTTAATCATTTCAAGCTTAATGAAACAAAACTTTGCAATATTTCTTTTATTTTGTATCCTCTTGACGTCTGATTCGTTACAACAAGTTGAAGGTCCCATTCGTCTTTCCACCAATTATTCATTTCAAGCACCATATCCTGAATACAAAAATAAACCGTTTTGGGCAGCGCAGTAACAAGCAACGCGCTGCGTGGACTTAGGAAGATTCGCCCGCCGACCGAGGTTTATCGGGAAAATGCAAGCGGAAACGCATAATGCACACTCTTGTGGGGTAAACGTGCAACGCAGCTTGATCTGGATGAAAGCAGAACAACTGATTTGAGTGTGAGCGAATAGGCAACGATTACATGAGGGTATAATTAATTGGCCGAACGAACGAAGCGAGCATGGCCGAATACTCAACTGAAATTTGATTTTGTGTGTCTGTCTGTCTGTTTGAGACCTATAACGATTAGTATTAAAAAACGCTTAAGCGTATAAAATGCGGATGTAAGCCTTAAAAAGCATAAAGCTCTAAAGGAACAGATATTAGAAAAAGACATGTAAGCCATCAGCGTCGCACTAATACGTGTAAAAGAATCTCCAGCGACCCAAAAAACAAGCTGGAGCTTCTTTTACACGC
>JAHWFP010078893.1:0-37256 GCA_023313725.1 Lithobius niger
TGCGGTAATTTTTTCCGGAATTTTTCCGAGTTTTGTTGACAGTATGGCGTTTCGCAGTAAGAAAAATAACGATGTTTTTAAAGATCTCGCAAGCTCTGTTTTTCGCTGCAGCTCCTAAATGCCACACACATAAGGTCAGCAATAAGCAAGCTCATAAGCCAACTCATCCATTCACCCAATCAGGTACTCCAGAAAAGGAAAAGAAAACCACACCCGCTAACCAGCAATCAATTTGAAGAAAGGAGTACGAGGCCATGATAAAGATCCAAATTCTGTTGCTGGGCTCCTTGTCCATGGGTAGTCAAACAGGAGAAAGCATGCATTAGGATAAGAGCAACGTACAGCAGAAAGTACATTAATGCGTGACAGCAGTATAAAACTTTAAAGGCTACTGACAAGTTGGAATATAGTAAAATACAATACGTCCGAGGATGGGCATGTAAGAAATAAAAACAATACTGTATTCTACACAGTCAAATTCAAATTAACATAAGCCAAAGCATGCTTAGTGCATTTAAATGTAGACTTTTTACACACTTCACTTAAAAGTTACTTTACATTTCGTAACAACACCCAGAACAACCACAATTTTAATCGGCTATCATTTCCCAAATTCGACCCGACTTCTGCTAGTTACAACTATTCTTAGGTGGGGAAAATTCGAGATGAAATATAGACTAAAATTCTTACCCAACATGCAACATATGTAAAGGACCGTGACAACTTGATCCTGTTGACCTTTTTAGCACAATGAAGACAAAATGACAACTGATCATATTTGATCTTGCTGATCATAACTGATCTGCCCAGGAATCCAGGGACCCCCAGGGAGACCTTCGCCACAGGAGGCCCACTCTTTAGTTCGAGGCCTCCTATAGTGCAGCACAAATGTTTACAATTAACACACAATGCATAGCAATCCTATCCGGGGCTTATATAGCAAAAGAAAAAAAGGAAAGTCCTCACAAAACGTTGAAAACGGGGCCCCTTTTTCCCGGGGGTGTCTACCCCCTCCCAATCTGACCCTGCTAAAGGATACCGCACAATTTCAACGACTTGGAATTTTATGACTTCAATCATTTTTTTTTTTTTTGCAGTCCAGAGTTTATGCATTTGAATTTTGAGTTGCCAAATGTCGATTTGGTTGTAAAGTGCAACAGAAATAACGGACCAGGCTTAACCGTTCCGTGCAACATCTCTAATCGAAATGAAACCTGACCTGAATAACCTAATTTGTGCACTATTTAACGCACTTGACATTATTAATAAACAAAAACGGAACGTTAAATGTTTAGAGTAAGGATCTAAAAGTCAAAACCTAGAAGGAACACGGACAAGCTTTGACAGTCAGGGTCTAGGTGTAAAATTTTTTCAGTAAGAGGCTGGAAAGCATTAGACCCTTAGTACCCGGTGGTTAGATTAGTTTTAGTCTCTTCGGAATGAACGTGATGTGTATGAACGGTTGTAGCAGGTTTTCTTTGTTCTTAGAATATTGCTATGGAACTTTAATAGCACAATTTGGAATTTTGTCTTTTGATGCTTTAGAATTTTTTATTATATTTTGTAGATTTATGGTAGAGGATTACCATAATGCTCTCTGCTACGAATATGCTGGCATGTTACTAAATTGAAAAATTTATAATAATTTCCAACGTAAAGCAAAGCAGGAAACGTATAACCATACTACCACTTGATCATCACATGGGTCATTGTAGGAGGATTTCCAGTTTTTCGTCAAAATATATTTATTGCTGACCACCGGGTAGTAAGGATCTAATGCTTTCCAGCCTCTTACTGAAAAAATTTTCATTGTTCCTTCTAGGTTTTGACTTTTAGATCCTTACTCTAAACATTTAACGTTCCGTTTTTGTTTATTAATTCGTGTTACTTTTAGAATTGCAGCTAAACTGTAAAACAGTGCAGTTGACGGTCAAAGCTGATAGTTTAACACAAGAGACCCTAGGCTGACCCTTACTAATCTGGCTATCGCCAATGGTAACAATAGAAACAAATCCTTTAATCTTCAGTTTGTCTTGCAGCTGGCGTTGGCTAATTGGTATTGTTGCATAATAACAATGTTTAAAACAATGTAAAACAATCAATCTGGTGGTTTAGAGCTCCGTAACCCCTGAACCACTTGACCAATTAGAAAAGGCCTTATGAAAAGGGCACATCTACAGAGCAATATCTGTAAAATGAGCTAAGAACCAGCCTTATAGGACAAATGGTTTGACCTGTAGAGAGGACAGACGAAAGTATCCCCAGAACAACAACAACAACAACAACAACAAGCTGAACAAGAAGTTGTCTATTTGGCCCCTGTCTGCATCTCTGGTTTGGCTGGACCGAATTTCACAATTTTTGGACTGCAGACAGGCCTTTACTAGTCAAGGCTAGATTCCAAATTTGGTTTAAAGATGTTTACTTTTGACGGAGTTATAAGCTCTCAAAGTTGGGAGTTTAACACAGAGGTCCTAGGTCGACCCTTACTAACACTGGCTATCGCCAGTGTTAATGGCTATCGCAAGTGTTAACAATAGAAACAAATCCTTTAATCTTCAGTCTATGTCTTGCAGCTGGCGTTTGCTAAATGGCATTGTTGCGTAATAACAATGTTTAAAACAATGTAAAACAATCAATCTGGTCGTTTAGAGCTCCGTAACCCCTAAACCACTTGACCAATTAGAAAAGGCCTTATGGAAAGGGCACGTCTACGGAGCAATACCTGTACAATGAGCTAAGAACCAGCTTTACAGGACAAATAGTTTGATCTGTAGAAAGGACAGACGAAAGTATCCCCAGAACAACAACAACAACAACAAGCAGAACAAGAAGTTGTCTATTTGGCCCCTCTATGGATCTCGGGTTTGGCTGGACTGAATTTTACAATTTTTGGACTGTAGACAGGCCTTGACTAGTCAAGGCTAGATTCCAAATTTCGTTAAAATTTTTTTTAATTTTGACGAAGTTATAAGCTCTCAAAGTTGAAAGTTTAACACAGTGATCCTAGGTCGACCCTTACTAACACTGGCTATCGCCAGTGTTAATTAACGCACAGTCTCAAAAAAGCAAAATATCAGTTTATTCCGTCGCAATTTTTTGACAGTTCTGAAGAAATGATGGTATATCTTCTTCCTTCTGTCTTCATCAGGCACAAGAAAAGTTATTTTCTGTGAAACAAATCATACAGCAATCGCAACGCATTCAAATGTTGCAGCGTGCGTAGCCACCTTCACTCGTCAAGCCTGACCTTCCACCGAGGGCTCATTCTCTTTGCTAAATCGCTACTCACTAAATGCTGGATGGATGGATTCGATGGCAGTTGGAGATTCATTATCATTTTTCCATTATTTTCATGCCCCATAATGCCATACAGCCATCCAGGAATAACTGTGTAGCGCTTTAGCAAAGAGACTGAGCACCCGGTGGAAGCACAGGCCAAATTGAGTGAAGGAGGCTACGCACGTGGAAAGATTTGAATCCGTTGCGAGCACTGTACGATGTGATTCTACGACAATAACTTATCTTGTGCCTGATGAAGGCAGTAGGAAGAAAATATACCATCATTTCTTCAGAACTGTCGAAAATTTGCTACTGGTATCTCGCTTTTTTTGTGACTGTCCGTTAATAATGTCGTTAAATAGTGAATTCGTTGATTCTCAAAGTAAACAAAGCCATTTTGCTGTGCTTAACTTGTCCGTTCAAGATTGTCAGGTTCCTGCTTTTTTACCCACGCGTAATACACCGCTAGTGTGAAACTGGAAAATTGTGGTAAAGGAGAGCCCATATGCCTTGATACTGTAATGTCAATGCCGATATTACCCTTGTTCCACCTCTCATTCTGCGTCAAGATTCTGTGTCTGTATTACTTCTACAGATAACCTACTTAAGCCAAATGGGGAGCCGGAAGCCACACCTGCAGCTTCTCTACAGGATGGCTTTATGACAAACGATGGAGTAAAACGATGTGTATGCATCGTCACTCCTGACAAAACCAACCAAAAGGACAGTATGAAAATTATTTTTGAAAAGTTGCACTTACAGCAGTTTTCTTTTGTCAATAACATTTTCATTAACTAACCAAGTTTCCTTCTGTCCTTTTCTGTAGGACGAAAGGCTCCAACAAAAGGTGTAACACATTTACCACATTAAATCTTGATTAGTTTTCAATCAAGATGTGAATTTTCGGTAGATGCTATCTCTTAGCAGATCTTCCACCTTCATCAGGCTTCCTGGCATGTGAACATGCTTCAGCTTGGAGAATCGGGCCGTTTTGCGCTTTGAAATTCAAAACTACCCGATTCTCCAAGCCAAAGCGAATTCACAAGTCTTGAAGCCTGATGAAGGCGGAAGATCTTCTAAGAAGATAGTGTCCACCTAAAATTGCATCATGATTGAAACTACTCAAGATTTAATTTGGTAAATGTGTTAAACCTTATGTTGCAATTTTGTCTTTTTTTTTTGCATACGATGATCATGCTTAGGATGCTCACATAAAAACTTTTTAGATATATGACGACCTTGAGACCCCACCTAACACACGACACTTTCATCCGCATTTTATTTTTATTGGAGAAGTTATGGAACACGGAAATAGCTTATCAGAATGATGAAAATGAAATACTGAAAAGTACAGAGAAAGAACTGACAAGATCCAATCACGTAGTGTATTTCAGACGGGTATATATTTTCCAGCCATGAAGAAAATCTGAGCTGAAGATTGAAAATTAGCCTCTCAAAATCAAGTTAACAGACTTGACATTTTGATTAAGAAATCTCCTCGTAACAGCTATTACTACATTTACATAAACAATTGAGAGTTGTTTGTTTATCATGGAATGTTTATCGTGTCCTTGTCGCCTCCGTGGGTCTTACAAACCACTCATTCTTTGTGGTACTTTCTCCGATCTAGCGACACAAAAACGGAATTGTTTTACAAAGATGGTTTGGAAGTCTAACGCATTCACCTTTACTCATATAAACACTCGCATCACAATGGGATGTTGGTGCACGCCTGGTAAAGATGGCGGGCCACACTTACGGCGCCGACGAATTTTGTTGGTACCACTCGAATTGTTAAGTAAATAATTCTGCAAATAAGTGTGCATAACTCAGGAAACTACTTTTCTACGTTTGATTATAGGTTAGGTTAAGTTTTAATTGATCCAGTTTACTAAATGCAGGGTAGAGCAGTGCGGGACATGTCCAGTATACACCAAAGGAAGGAAGGAAGGAAGGGGGTTCTGAGTGTGCTAGCCTGAATCGCATTCCTTAGCTGAATGGCCCTAATAGAGTTCCCGCGTCTGGTAAACAGGTGCCATTTTTTTATGCACATTTCAAAACGCACTGCTATGTGCTTTGTAGTGGCCATGTAAATGTAGTGTATGCACAGCACAATCAACAAAAATTCTGTGAAATTAACAGATAAAGTAATACATTATTTACCACTCTTGAGACAATTACTTGTATTTTTTAATTTAACCTAAAAACTGTGTGCCCTAATTTTCACGTGCAATGCTATTAAAAATGTGAGGGTAATGAGTAGCAGTAAATGACTATTCAGTTTAATTAATAATCCTGGATAACTACAGCTAGCACAATACTTTAGGCTAAATGTCAAGATTTAATCTTCTACAATATGATAATGATTCCAGATTATTAAAAGCACCACATAATAGCAAAAGGTACTGAAGCTGCATTAACACACAAGTTAAAATCATACGTATGTAACAAATTGCACCAATACAATTAAAAATATGAGCACCCTTTTGAGTACCAATTGTTGAACACTAACTAGCCAAAGAGGACTTATACCCGAAACTCGTGATCCATTATCTGCAGGAAACGATGGGAGTACGGTTTAGGTACTGTACTATAGAAAACAGCCATGTAAAACTGCCACCACTTTATCCTAAGCTCGTTTCGGACTGGTAGAGGACTCACAAGACCACTTTGAATTCTAAAATCATCACAAGTTTTCACCGCGAGGCCATTACCTCTACACTTTTGAATGGGCGTAGGACGGTCCCATCTAAGCTAAGCCATTTCGGTTAGGATTGATGGAAAGAATAGATCCCCACCTTTCAAAGTATTGCAGGCTGTTCATTTGTCGGTCTATCAGAGGGCTCGCAACACCGCTTTGAATTAAAAATCACCATACGTTTTCGCTACTGCGCCATTACCTCGTCACTTAAAAGGAACGTAGGACGGTCCCTAACTAAGCTAAACAACTTTGGCTAGGATTGATGGAAAGAATAGATCCCTAACTTTCAGAAATTCTAAGCATGTCCATTTCGAGATATTAGAAAAGCTTGCAAGAGCACTTTGAAACCGAAGGTCACTATAACAACCAACTGAACAAAGGAGCGCTCATGGCAAATAAGGGTTGCAAACTTGAAATACCATTTTGGGGTTCAATGGTTGTTTTTTTACCTAATAGATGTATATCACATTTATGTCCAGTAATTGTGTGTAGCATAACGTTTTTGCATCGCATTTGCTTTTTTTTTACGGTTAAGGAGTTGCAGCCAAACAATGGTTTTTTTTTTGGGGGGGGGGGAGGGGGGAAGAGGAGGATAAATCAGCCCCTTCCCCCCCTCTGGGAAGGTTTTGAATTTGCTACCATAGCTATTTCTTTCAGTTGCCCTTCATTAATACAGAATTTCATGCTTTTCACAGAAAGTGTGAACAATTCAACTTTCTAGCTCCATTACTACAAAGGTACGAAAAAAATTGACTACCGCAACAGTAGTAAAAAAAAAAAAAAAGAATGATACCAATAAAAATAAACTAACGAGCACAAAAAACTAGGTTTTTTTTTAAAAAGCTTGTCATGTCACTAAGGTTAACAAGAAGCTTGAACACTTATAGAAGGAGCCAGGTTTATCTAAAAAATTCCAGTCTCATTTTCAAAACACTCGACATACAAAAAACCCACAAGGGTAAAGGTCACATCTGAGAGTATTAGAATCGCAAGCCATCAAAAGTTTCTCTCGCTGTCGGGTTCCCCTTACGAATATAACTGGACCTACCTATAATCGAATTGATGGACTTGGACATCCAGACCTAACTTTCAAATTAGAACGCCAATGGAATATCAACGAACCCCAACACACCGATTGAGATGAGCCACGCGTAAAGATCAGTGGTAGGAGAGGCATGAAGTTTTGTCGTCGCCACAGCATGTAACGGAAGTAATAGTGAAACGATGTGTTAGTGTTTTTTGACGAAGAGGATCGGAGCCTATCCTCGGAAATTTAAGAAGACTATTTAATTTCTAGTGTCACAGGTGGTTAAAGTGTTTTTTCTCCAAAAATGTATTCCAATCACCACTGTTATCGACGATTGCCAATATTCCCCTCTCCTTACATTAGATTGTAAAACAGAAACAACTGAGCAAGAGAAGTAAAGTTTAGTTTAGTTTAGAGACAATTTAGTTTTTTTTTTCTTTTCCTGAATGAATGTTGAAGGAGTGGTAACCCTTCATGGATTTTCTCCCTATAAACAGTATCGTAGACAATGAGATACTTTATTTTAGAGATAAGTTACAATTACAATATACCATTTTGATTTAATTGTGAAACGGAAACAATAAGTTAAGCGAGGCTGCAATGTTATTTGGCTATAGGGGAAGAATTATTTTGAAAACAGATGGTGTGTTCCCAACGTTCATGACAATAGCATTACAAATGATTACAATATTTAGAGTTAAAATCTCTCCAAATGTCAAACCATAAAAGGCACCTATGAGTCTAACGTGAACTGAATGCCAAATTTCAAACATATTGTTCGCATAAATTATTTTATCTGAGTGGAATTAAACCACACGCCATGGCTGTTTGCTGTGACGTGCGTATCACGTGTTTGGGCTAGTCCAATCAGACGGTCAAACAGCCGTTGTTCTCGTTCGTTATTGGCTAACTCGTGGTGACGTCACGGCAAACAGTCATTGCGCATGGTTTAGCTTGTAATAAGTAGTGATAACCATGAAATCAATTATGTTGAGATACCTTTTTCGCATTGAAATTCTTTATGCACAGTTCTGAAACCGGACTTTCTGTTGTCTGCTAGGTAAACCTCGTCGATCTACAAATTTTTACAGCTTTCTGTCGCATTCATATTTAGTACTCAATACCACAAAACGCCGGTTTGATGTCTGGGGTAAAAGAAACAGTAGCTAGCCTTCGCCCAACACTGATAATGTCTTGATTTGAACAACAAACAGACGCCACAGAAAGCCAATAATCTGAACTTGATGGGCTTCTAAATCTGAACAAGTGCGCTTGTAGATTTAGGGCAATGGCAACTCCACAACAAGAAAGCTGCGAAGTTTAAGTTATGATTATAAGGTCCGCCTTCAAACGACGTAACTCCACTGAGTCGAGTCGCAAAGACTTAAGCCGTAGATGGTAACGCAACTACTACACACCGAATACAAATTTAGTAAAATGACGTTGAGTGGGTTCAAGGTGGTCTATACAGTGCAAAGGTAAGGGGACCAAACTGGACTAGCAGACTCTAAAAAGAGAGTGAATGAAGGAAGACCTTAGAAGATTTCGAATGAAGACCCATAATTTGGTTTAACACATCCTGAAGTGAAAATCCATTAAACTATGCCTAAACTATCACTGACATTTACCACCACACGGCCACAATGAAGATTTTACGCTTGAGTCGAACCAAATACCAAGGTCCGACAAATGTGCACCAGTTAGGGAAATACCTTCCATAATATATGCAAACCTCAGATTTTGGATTCCAACGTGGAACCTTTTACATTTGGCACTGGTAACACGTACTGTACAGTCAAGTGCACAATGAGAAACAGTTAATTTCGGCCTACACTTGCAAGCTGTTGTGGGTACATATAATGGCGGAATGTTGATGAAAAGAGGAAAAGATTTAAGAAAAATATGTTACAAATGGGACGCCTTCTCCTTCCGGTTCTGGGCTACAAAAAATTATATGACAATGTTCGAGAACACACAGGCAGTTTGGCTCTGTTTACATTAAGTGCACAGTTCGCCCAACGTGTTTACTACGGGTTAGGCTATTTAAGTTTGGCAGAAATTAACTTTCATCAACACAAGGCAGACTTTGTCGTCACATTACAAACGGTAAGTTAATTAAATTTTTTAATAAGACAATAATTTTTTTTTTTTTAAGGTAACTTCACGTCCGTTTTCCGGCTCATTGCGTAGTAGACTGGTGGCAGGTTTTTACGATTATGTAAGCACTACGAATCCTAGGAACAACGCACAGACCTAATTCTTTAACAACCTTGCCAGGAATAACCTGAGACTCTTAATAAGAAAACTGCACGATATTCCCCAAAGTTGGTTCGTTTATTTACTTGAGTCGATCGTTTAGTATCTTTTAAATACCGGAATTATTTTACAATTAAGTGGAATAAGGCAACTTTCTTTCTGCAAAGTAGCTTTTGTTATTTTTGATGTGTTCTTGACTAGAATAATAAGAATGGCATTTCTTTTTTCTACTGATATAATTGAAGTAGGGTGCTTTTAAGATTTAATTTCAGAGCTGACTTAGTTGTTTACATTCTAGCGTCTTCTCATATTGTACTGCGAGCAGCACTGTTGTACCATGTGCACTTTTTTGTGTGCGGGGCAGTTTCCACACGAACACTGTGTTTCCACACCATATACTGTGAGGTGGTCGACTGGTACACAATACATATAACGTGGCTTGTGTGCTGTTTGAACACTACACGGCTGGAAGCATTCTCAATCGAATGGAGCCCTGGTCACTGCTGTGACCTTAACAATGGGTTCAGTGAGTCATCTTTATGCCAGTGGAGGAGTGGCCATAGCGATAAAGGCACTATGTCAGTGATCTGGGGATGAATTTGGCTGCCAGTTCAAATACAGGTCAAACGTAAGTGTGTAAAGGTGGCTTACTGTACTATGTTATTTCTTGCATACGATTTTTGCTGTTTGGCTTGTTTTCCTCTTTTCTTTATATAATTTACAGCGATTTATGTATATTTATTTAACCCATGCATCCCACATCATTCATGAGTAGAACGGACTTCAGCAAAGAAGTAACATATCCTGCAAAAATGCTGGCATGTGCCAATGGTGCATCCTGTGATTTGAGTCATAGAATGTGCTGATTGAGTGAGCGAAGCAAACGAAAATCAGCGTGTCAGTCAGAGTGCATAAAAATTTGATTGAAGATACTTCAATTGGTAAAACATGGACATAAACATGAGCGACCGAACCGAACAAGTGGTGCTAAAGTGCATTCTACACCATTAAAATGCTTTGATGGTTATAGTAGTAGAGCTTTGAACTGAATTCGCCTGTAAATCTTTAAATGTCAACAAATCAAAAGCAAGATATGCAACAAAAACGTTCAGCGCACAACTTTGGACAGAAAAGGTGATATACATCTTTTACATAAAATAACCATTGAGCCCCAAAACAGTATTTTAAGCATATCAGCCTTAATTTGCGAGAATGCTCCTTTTTTAAGTGGTTCTTAAGTAATTTTCGGGTTTAAAGGGCTCTTGTGAGCCGTATAATACCCTGAAATAGACAAACTAAGGATATTCTAAAAGGTGGGGATCTATTCTTTCCATCAATCCTAAACAAAATCATTTAGCTTAGATAGGGACCATCCTACACCCGTTTGAAGGTGAAGTGGCAATGGCGTAGCAGCGAAAGCGTATGGTGTTTTCTAAGTTTAAAGTGCTCTTGCGAGCTCTCTCATACACCGAAATAGACATGCTTGGGATATTCTGAAAGGTGGGATCTATTCTTTGCATCAATCCTAACCAAAATTGTCGAACATAGACAGAGACCGTCCAAAACCTGTTTAAAGGTGAACAGGTAATTGAGTATATAGGCGAAGCATATTGTGATTTCCGATTTCGAAGTGGTCTTGCAAGCTCTCCAATAGCCTGAAATGGACATTCTTCTGAAAGATAGGAATCTATTCTTTCCATCAATCGTAACCAAAACTGTTTAGCTTATATAGGGACCGTCCTACTACCGTTTAAAGGTCAAGTTGTAATGGCAGAGCTGCTATTTTCGATTTCAAAATGTCATTATAATGCTAGTATTATTTTATTTGTATCGAAGCTACACAGTATTGGTTATGATTGATGGAAAGAATACATTCGCATTTTTCAGAATAATCCATGTCCATTCCGGGCTATTGAAGCCCACCTCTATTTATGTGAGACCTGCGAGCAAGCTACTCATGCTACACGGACTGCTTTCCTAGCTGACTGATCCGACTAGCATTTGCTACTCGCTCCTGAAATTCCATTCAAGCCACTTGTCTAGCGCTACCGTATGTTAGCGTGGCTCCGTTTGGCCTAAAATGAACGCATATTTTTGCTCATAGCTAATTATTACAAAATTTACTTTCAGATTCATACAACAGCATGTGCGGAATCAGTGGATTATTTCTCTAGTTTTGCATAATGAAAGCAAGTTTCCCGACTTTCGTGAGAAGTGTACCATCGTTTCCAGCTGCGAGTTCTGCGGCCTTTGGCCTATTTTGATCGGAGACGGACAATAGCGTGCATCACGATTTGAACCTCCGATTATTAAATGCATGCTTATCTATAGGACAAAGGCCTTCAAGCAGGATCTTCTAAAGGAGGCTGCGCGCATGTGCAGTAGGTTACCAGGCTGGCCGGATCCAAGCTTCTTTTAAACAAGGGGCTCACGATTCATGGGATAATGCTCCAATCGAGACGAGCTGCTAAGTTGAGAAAACCATTAGTCTTGAAAAGCTTCACTCAAAACGTGGAACCTGGCCACGAAGGAGACGACCAGTAGCTGTGAATTTTCCTCAATAGTAGCTGTGGACAGCATTAATCGTCTTGAACCTTCCCTCGATTCATGGGGCAAGAGTTGAAACGTCCTCCGTTATGAAAACAGCACTCTGATCGTGGGCCGTTTTTTTATTTTTTTATTGTAAACCCACGAATGAGACTCTGTGATCCAATCCCAGACATCTTGGAGAGGGGTGAATCCTCGAGAGATGAGGGTTCCATTGCGTTGCCTGCTTCAGAATGAACGAAGGGCCTTTGTGAGCGTTTGTAGCTTCCCTCAAAACATGGGTTTCGCCTCAACTGAGACGAGGTGTTAGCATCAACATTCACTTGATTTCCACTTAATCTGTGGAGCCAAAAAGTGCTGACGGTCCCAATTGTCTTGAATCTTCACTCGAAGCTTGTGACGGAGTCACAATAGAGACGAGCTGCCAGAGCTAATTGCTGCAGGACTTGAAAACTTCACTCAAAACGTGGGTTTTAACCACTGAGACGAGCTAGAGTGTGGACGGCACCTTGCATCTTGAATCTTCACTCGATTTGTTTGACTGAATCACAATTGAGACGAGCTGCCCAAATTCATGAAAACTTCGCTCAAAACGTGGGTTTTAGCGATGATTGAGACGAGCGGAAGTGTAGACAGCTTCGATCATGTTGAATCTTCACTCGATTTACCTTGGCGTTGAATGGCTGAAAGATGCCCAGGGGCGAGAGCCGGATTTGTCTTCATTGATTTTCCATTGGTTGAGGCTCGACAAAAACAGGTGGTGGGAACGAAGATGAAGGTAGCTTTGCCCAAACGAAGAGGCATGGAAGTTCGAGACATCGTATTCCTACTGGTCCAGATCGTAGAACGATGGGAAAATGCCATCCGGGTTAACCTTTGCTTGACGGCAAAGGCCGGCCATGGCAACCGCCGGGTAAATCGGAAATCCAGAAGGGGTCGGCCGGAAGATCTTCGGCGAGAAGAGGTAAACGAAGTGGCGTGGGCATGCCCTGGAGGAAAAATGATGGCGAAGGAAGGCGCGAAAGCGCTTTTATAGACGAGGGTTGCGGCTGTGCAATTGCGTTACGACGCTGGTGGCTACTACGCATTGAAAAATCTCCAGGGAAACGCAACGTTCGAGGAACTAGTATTAAAATTAACAGATAATGTATGTTTTCCAACCGATAACAAGAAATATCTTTAACAAAGCAAGGCAACACCAACTTGGCGAGTGAAGGAAACTCACTAGTATCTCAGTGTGTGTGGTATTAGCATAGGTCACAAAGGTCTGAAGAGTGAGTTCGAGTGTCGTATTTCGTAACACACGTTAGGCGAGCTCTTACGGTATAATGCTATGTCTGTGACTACTGATTTACCATAGTAGGTAGGATACTGTAAAATCTAATTTTTGAAAAAATGTTTTATAACCACATTCCAACATATCTGCTAAACCCACTCTTGGATTATGAAGACTTCTATAACTTGTTCATTTTCATTTGATTAATATAATAATCTTTTTATGGTTAGCTGCCAGATAGAAACCTTATTAAATCTACAATTTTTAGTAAATACTAGCTTGCATTAAATTTTAAGAACGGTTAACAATATCAGCTACCGCTTCAGAAATGTGTCCATCTGGTGCTACATCTTGTCACACAAGGTTGTTAATATTTTTAAACACGTAAAAAATAAATATAAATTTGTTATTTGGCTGAAAATTACTTTATATGGAAGTGTGCTTGCAGGAATATTTTCGTTTAATTTAGATAAGCTTTACTGCCATAAATGAAATTCACTGCACGTGTTTGGTCTTGACATGTCTGTTCAAGGTCATCATGTGGCAAATTTCTGAAATACGTATTCCAGAATCATGCAAGTTGGGGCGAGGGGTAATCGTCTAATTGGAAAATCGCATAATAGGAAGAACGTATACAGTATAACGGAAAATCGTCTATAACAGGAAACTTGCATGATGGAAAATCGTCTGCTGTCCCTGCCTTGCTAACTCTGTCGCGTTCGCTGCGACTATACACATATCGTCGGAAACCGCAGGTATATTATTGTCTAGTTAGACCTTTATCCATTATACAATATTCCGTTTATATGAATTTCCATTATACGATATTCCATTTAGATGATTTTCCAGATTTTTTTATTTATGCAGATATTAGACCATTATCCCATTAGACGATTTTCCAGTTAGACTTTTGTCCGACGCCACGTAAATTGGGAGGTTGTAGAGAACCACAAACCAATCAGAATCAAATCATGAGCGGAACCAGAGGAATTACAGGAGATCAAAGTTATACGTAAAAACTGCAATGCAGTAGTTCGACAGACAGACAAGTACATGGGTGACCACTGCGGTTTTTGTTGCTATTTTTGATGAAATGTAAATCCTGTGCATGTTCTAGTTCCATTTTTTTTTTTGCAGTGACATTGGTTTACGGTCCTCTACTACTTTATAATTTACACTGCTATGCTAGAAGACATAGTTCAAAGGTTATTTTACCATGATGACCTTGATAGGACAAATCGAAGTCATCTCCTTCCAAATAGCACCTGTCCATTATATTCGTAAACCGCTAATCAAATCTCTCTTCACAGTGCATTAAAAAAAGACTAAAATTGAAGGCTTGCACCTGCTCAATTTTAGTTTTTATTGCCTAGCCGAAAACATTAATTACCTGTTTTTTATAGTGTTTCCCTCCTTTTGAGCTTTATTTCCCTAGAAACTTGAAAGTTAACTTCCCAGCCGGGCTTGTACTACTGCGCATGCGCAGGGTTGGGCTGGATATATATACTCGGCACAGCCATCCGATGGCATTATTTCTCCTCACCCAGAACCTAGACAATGGAGGGGAGGCCTGGGTGTGAGTTTCGGTTAGGCAATAAAAACTAAAATTAAGCAGATGCAGGCCCTGCAATTTTAGTCTTCTTATCGCCAAAAAAAATAAACATTACCTGTTTTTTTATAGCGGACTTTGTAACCCGGAGGAGGGCTAGGTTCTCTGTCCCCTCGCGTACAAGCCGGCATTCTTGGGAACTAGTCCCTGGCGAAGACAACCATGAGTCCTCAACCAATTTCACTAATAACCGAAACAATACGCGGGCTGAGGAGCGATCCGCAGTTTCGGAAGATAACATCTTAAGTGAAGTTAGGCAGTGCGGTAGTATATCACAATCTAGTAAAGATTAAAGAAGCAGGAGAAAGCACCGCAGAAGGGGACTTAACACCTTGGGGTACAAGATAGGAAATCAGAAAAAAATATTGAAAACGCCTACCTTGCTGCCACGCTTGGATTGCCACATTTTACCCGTGAAAGAATGCTGCACCAAAACGGCCACACCACCGTGAAGCCGCAATCCCAAAGGAGCATCTGAACAGAATTGGCGTACAGCCTGATCACTTGCTAGGCATCTGGTTTAAAATATGTCGCATGCGGGCAACAGCAAAGTGGCTGATATAAAATTTAAAAGCAGCTTGAACTTCTCAGCACGAATCCTGAAACTCGGAAAATTCCACTGACGGATTGTACGCAATGATGGAAATATTAATTTGGACTACGTTGCTGCTTCTTTGCTTTGGTTGCGAGGGACTTTTAGGAATCCCACATCTGAGGCCTCGGTGTCAGATGTGGAGGACTCCAGAAGAAGGTAACTCCTAAATTTTGCATGTTGACTTGCATACTTCCTCATGCGACACGGTGACCACCAGTTCCACCACATCTGTTGGCATGGAGGGAGGATGGCAAGGTACTGAATGAGGAGCCCCAGACACCAAAGTAGGTTAGGTCGGCACAGGGGCTTGAAAATCCAATTCCAAAGGAGCCAAGGCATCACGCCCTGGCACTGAGGATTGTTGGTTTGGTGCCGAGGGAGCAAATATTTGCTATTTGCAGAGCAAATATTCTATTTGCAAATAATACTCTTAGGTAACAATGTGCATGGAAACGGTGAGTCATGTACTAGTTTCCTACACACCCCAGGGCTCAAGAAATCTTAAAAAAATTAGGTGCCAAATTGGCTCCTAATCAATATTTTTTAGCGCCAACACCCCCCCCCCCAAAAAAAAAATAATAAAAAAAATAAAAAAGTTTCTCAAGCAAAAATATTTGTTAAGACATGAGGGATGAGAATTTTATTACCAAAAATTACGACAAAGCAGGTTCTTTTTTTTTTAAATAAGAAAAAGTGAAATAATGAAAAAGCCGGTATTACTTTTTAAAAGAAATGGGAATCTATCAGTAGCAGCCCTTAAATTTCTTCAGGTACAATTTTGAAACTAGCTTTACTTCAAGTTACTTGGATTTGTCAAAACCAGATGTTGACAAATTGCTTTTAAAAGTTAACTGAAAGGTGCACCTACTACCAGTAATACGCAAGATAATTGTTGGAATAACTGGAAATACTCAAAACAGTAGTGTAAATTGTGTATTGTATTGTTAGTGATCTAATCTCGATTGCTTTATCCTGGTTGTCAGCGTATAGAGCACCCTACCGATATCCGCTAGCCAAACACAACACACTTCAGCAGTTAATAATTAAAATAACCCTTTCCCTTACTGTAATTTTCATTCATTTTCATGTCTTAAATGATTTAGAATTTTAATATAACGAATTTTGGAAAACTTTGTTAAGATCAACTCCCAGCATCACTGTGCTGGATTTCTGATTTTCACTCCTGATCATTGCTGACCTTTGTAACTGGGCTCCGCTAAAAGTAATGTTGCTAAGGATCGTTAAGTTAAGTTAGTGCGAACGTTTTAGTCATCAGAATTCTTTGAGCAACAAAAGGTAAATGAAATAGTAAATAAAAGTTTATGTACTTAAATTAGTTATTAAACAAGTAAATAATAGCACTGTGAGTGAGAAGTTAAAACATCCCCTGAAAAATAACGATGCAGCTGCGATTTATTGTTTTTCACGAGGTGCTAAAAAGAATATATTATTTGCGAATTCTATACAAAAAAAAAGGGGATGGTACATTCGTCACAGTGGCTACTTAAGATAATAATTAGTCGCCATTACCAATTTTTTATTCGCATTTGGCGAATTGGCGACCGTATTTCTTGAGCCCCGACACACCCCCACAAGAAGCATTCCGTTTGCAAGCAGCACTTGTATGGCCATAGCATTGACAAAAACACTAGCGTTCGAAATGCACACATGTAGCTTCTGTTAAAGGTACCCTGATATGATGGTTTATAGCAAGCCTGGAGAAGCAAACATAAACATTAAAGCCCCAGAAGGAACACGCAGACCGAACTTGCTGGTACATAAGTAGCGTACCTCACTTAATCACATTTTTGAAGCTCTTCACACAAATCGCGTTCTCCTACTTGATCCATGCTGTAGGCAACTCCCTTGCGTGTATTAAGGGTGCGGTGCGGTTCAACAACAATGACATGGTCGTCGAGCTTTTTTGCTGCCATCAGTTTCTCAGAGTTAAAGTAGCAGTTTCAACAAGAAGGCCACCAGCATGAAGCTTCGTAACCTTCGGCTGAGAATCGCAAACTGTCGACATATCTTTATTAAGATAAAAAGAGGACATCTTTTGGCTATTACCAACTATTAGCTTCATAAGGTATTTCAACGATTCTCTCCGACAATTACCGATTGAAAGGTTTCCTCCGACAATGGTGCGCGACTTAAGAGAAAGAAACGGGGGAAAGAAAAGAGAAGACAATCGTTGGAATCCATATTTTGAACTGGATGTTTACCTCCCTGGCTCACATATCCACCACATTGCAACACCCATCTGCTGCATGGCAGAGCACACCACGTTAACAACACATCTAAAAGTTACCCCTTGAGTAACCCAAGACACTGCCTTGGGAAAAGAGGAACGACAAGCCAATTGATCCTAAGGAGGCTACAGAGAAACCTCTTTATAACGAACGCTCATTGTAGTTTGGAAATAGAATGTTATCACATGCGGTGTAAGTGTATGATTGAAGTCCTCCATCCAGCAAAACTAAAATAATTAATATCTCCATTCCTATTCAATATTTTTTGACTAACTTGGTCAAATAGTAGACAAGGAAGAAATATTTATACCAAAAATTATGCAATTCTGTACAAGCGTAAAAGTAGGGAGCCACATGTAAATTTGAAAACTGTTCCCTTGTTATTATTCTTCTTGTTCTGCCACCTTTTCAGAAAAAAATACTACACCAACCTAAAATCTAAAACATGATTTAAGCCCGAAATTTTCCATTCCTTCATCCTCACGAATACCACGTTTTCAATTGGTCGAGCCATTCTGGGGTTATGGAACTTGAACGATCAGTTATATTGTGTCACATTGTTTTAAACATTGTAATTAGGGAACAATGCCAGCTGCAAGGTATATATTGAATCATAAAGAAATGTTAACAATGTTGGTGAGCCAACAATTATTCACCAGCATTATCCATATTATGAATTAGTTTACTAATACTTGTCTCAATTTTAAAGTAAGGGGGGGGGGAATTTAAAGTAACAAGGTGGCGTTCAAAAGCTCATGATGAAATTCCCAGATTTTTCTAGGGTTTCCAGACTAATACTGAGACTAATACTGACACTTTTCCCCAAATTTTTTTTTCGGTGAAGGCAGGTGCAGTACAAGACTCAATTTTTTTTTAACATTTCACTCAAACCCCCAATAGCTATAGGCTATCACAATGCTCTGCTAAATCAAAAATTACACTGCCCTAACTGGTATTGGTAAAGTGTCAGAATGCCACAATCTGAACAAACCTAGACGCACACTTAACGTCCCATATTACTTAGGTCTAAGGAGTGTTCGCTGTATCAGAAATGAATCAAAAAGGAGATAAGTTTTAACTGAAATAAAGTGAAGGTTTTAAAAAGTAAAAAAAAAAATTAAATCCGAATTAGCTATTCTTTATAGATGAAAAAGACATTCCGAAAAATGTTCAAATTTCCTGACTTCCATATAATTCAAATTTCCCGATTTTCCAGACTTGATAAATTCCCTATATTTTAACAGTTTTCCAGGTAGAACGCAATTGTGAGTAACATTAATTCCAGTTTTTAGACGACTTTACTGAAAGCCATAAAAAAGGTACAGGGATCAGACAACAAAAAAGTCAACAACAAAAATAAGAGTTACACGATTGAATTTTCACTTTACTTGCTAAAAAATGCACGGGAAAAATTGATGATTTTTAATTTAATAATCAAACGTACACTTCCGAAAATTACATCTATTTTTTTAAATATCGGCAACCAGCATTGTATTTAAAATACATTTGAAGAGGAAATGTAACACTATACCACCACAGAAGAAATCAATCAAACATTGTCTCTTGAATTTTAGGAGAAATGTCCGTCCCCATCATCAGAAGTTACTACGAATACCGTTGAAAAATTACAAATGTCACATGTTGGCGTTCGTTAGTTCAAATCAATCATGATCTAGACACACGCTAGTGTGACGCGCCAAGTTAGGCAACAAGCATCACAACAAACATGACAACAAACATCACATCAATTCAATTGTCAAGGTTGTAAACCATTGTAGCATGGCGCCATAGCGTCAGTGTCTTATATCTTGAAGCATAGTTGGGCACATTTCAGGTACTTGGGGAAAAATAATATGGTACAAAAGCTTAAATTGTGTCGAAATCAAGAGCAATGACCCACCTGACAAAAATTAACTCGTGTAGGAATGCCAGCTAAGCTGCTTTCAATGCAAAATCTGACCCTCAATAATGTTGAAAATGTGTAACTAGTTAGCTAGCTAATTCTAGTCCGCTCATCCCCATGTTAATTTCCATAGGGTGATTATTCATCGAAACCGAGATATCGGGAAGGCTTCCAGCTATGAAATTGGACGAATGGCTGCAGTACGATACGAACTGCGTACCTTTTATGGTTTGGAGCCTAGGGTGTAACGAGGATGGTGTGGGATGGTGCGCAAGTACAAAAATATTGTTATAACCATTGTTAGTATTGTCGGCATCGTCTCTCATTGGACAGCCAAAGTTCGGACAATGACAACGTGTATACTGACGTGCATGCCTAGACACACACTAGTGTAGCACGATAAATCTAAACAATGTTGCCAAAGAAATTGTATTCACGTACAATTCACGAAAAATAAACCAATTCTAAAAACAAAGCAAAATAAACAAAGCCAAAACCTGGTGAAGAAGCCATCAAGTTGAGAGTGGTTCGGCCCTTCAAAGGAGTGATATCAACACACCAAAACTAACGAAATAAAACAAATTACAACAAAATTAAAACCAAACCAAAAACCTGTAAAGTGGTGACCAAGTTGAGAATGGTTTGGCCTACAAGCAAAAGGTAGTAGCAAATTGTTGAAAACCAATTTCTTGTTGACGTGCCACTTTATTACACACCCAGTGGCGCAGCCAGAAAAAATTTTCGGAGGGGGCCGAACAAAGTCAGCAAGGGGGTCTGGGGGAGCGCTGTAAGCTCCCCCAGCGGGGTCCGGGGCAGAGCCCCGGAAGCTGAAGCATTTTGGTGTTCATCATTGCCTTATCTGGCTTCTAAAGGGTACTGTTTTTACATATTCTTGAGAAATTTATTTAGCCTTATGATGCGATCATGTTAAAGTTGTTAATGTTTTTTGTTAATGTTCAAGAAAATTAAAAACTTATTTTTCCTGCAATTTTTTTTCAGGACCTCTTTTCCACGGACTTTATCCCGCAGACCCTTTTTTTTCTGGACAATTTTCTTTCGTACATTAATTGTCCACTGGATCTTTTTTTCCGAACCTTCTTTCCACGGACCTTTTCTCCCCAAATCTTTTTATCCAGACCTTTTCCCCTTAGGTCTTTTTTTCCTGGACCTTTTCACCCAAGAATTTTTTCTGCCTCTTGTCCGAGTTTTTATTTTTTTATTTTTGCAGGAGGTACAGATGTATGATAAGATCTAGATTTGGGGCTTGTTTTAACATCTCTGTAATGTGTGGAGCAATCCGGACCACTGCACTGTGACTGAGATTGGCGCTAATAACCTAGCTGTCGACGTCCCATTAGGTCTCAACCAACACCCTCCACCCTTTTTCCTAGTTATTAATATTATAGCAATTTATTTTTGCCGTATTTAGTGTAAAAAGTAATTATATTGGTTTCATGGACGATTTTACACGATCAAAACACTTTTTAATTAGCCTAAAATTGGCCTGCTATTATTTTTCACATCCACGATTAATTTCATAAATGTTTAGGCCTACCCTAATGTTAAAAGTAACGGGATACGATAATAACTAAAATAACAAACTACTTGACTAAACTGGTAAAATAATATGGCATTGACAAAAGCTGTAACCAAAGCCAAATATATTAAATAATAAGCCTATAGGCCCATTTCAAATCATGTGAAACTGACAGAAAAAATTAAATTATCTACGTTTTCTCTGCTTACCCTTCTCGGTTTTCCATAACTTCCACTTTACGAGCATTATCAAGTTGATGTCGAATATCTTCTCTTTTTCCGGAAGTAACAAAAATAAAAATGTCTGATTTGTCCATTACGTTTTCCCGGTATTTTTTTTCTGGCTGTGTTCGTCAAACAATTCAATTGCATCTTCATAATTAGTGAATGCTGTTTTTACTAACGAACGCAGTTGTCGGCCTTTTCCTTTGCCAGACTTTTCTGGCAAAAAAATCAGACACCTTTTGCAAAATGTCTTATTTTTTCCCTTACTGTAAGCCTGCCATTGGTTCTTGTTAAGCCATTTATGTGGAAAAGAACGATTTCTTTCATTTTGCATCATTTGTGGAAAAACATGATCTTGATCTAGAACCCAACAGGGAAAACAATTCCAATTTCTCCTCCGTTGAGAAGACCTGCTTTTTGCTCCATCTGGTTTCGTCAAAGTTTCCTACATCCAACTTGCGTTAAATAAATACAGACCGTGTCAGGCCGTGCCAGTATGGCTCAGAGGTAGACCTCGGACTTTGAATGTTTCAAAGATCGTGGGTTCGATTCCCCGTTCAGGCAGTCTGATATTTAAGTCCAAAAGGCAACGTAAATAGGTTTGCATCTGTATTTTTTTTTAACCCTTCTGAGCCGACTGGCTTACCGTTCTGTGTAATCCAACCTGCGTGTTGCTGTTTTCGACTTTTTAACTGGAAGATTTTCATGTGTTTCTGGACAGCCTTCATCTTCACTTCTATTATTTCCTGCCGTATTCACTTCCTTTGATTTTGTCTTGCTTCTTCTTCTTACGAGCATTGCCAAAGAAAGTCAGGGAATGAAGAGAGAATACCAATGTAGTGGTATTATGACCGACTGGCTATGCCCACATAAGAAGGGTTTTTAGGGGTGGAGGGTTGAAGGTTAAGTAAGTGAGATGGAAAGAGTTGGTTGACGAAAGAGTACGTTGCTTGGGGAAGGAGCAAAGTAGGCAGATTACAAAGGATTTGGCAAGCGCCTGGAATGTGTTATTTGGATTATTAGCTGGGAAATGGTTTCAAGTAGGGAAGGGGACTTATCCAAGAACTGTCAGACGCTAAAACAGATTCGATGTTCCTGAATTTATTTTTAGTTTATTTTACGATTAACCGGCTACTCAACATTCACACAGCTTGACCTAAAGCACAAATAAAGAAATTGTTAATTAAAAAAAAAAAGGCATTTTTTTTTCTTGCTTCACTTTCGTTTCGGGGGGGGCCATGGCCCCCGTGGCCCCCCCCCTTCCCTGCGCCACTGTACACACCTGCACGGTAGTGGAGTTGATTCTAATACACAATTTAAAAAAAAGGACTGATATCATATCAAAAACCGAAACTGGTAAGAGGGGACGCCAAGTTCCGAATGGTTCGGCCCTTCAAAGGAGTGATATCAACACACCAAAACATTCGCCAACTTAATCGCACAGAATAATACTTTGGATGTTAAATGAAAACTTGAACATTGCTCTCAAAAGTAGCAATGTTCTAGTTTTCATTTAACCTTCGAATAAGTTTGGTGTGTTGATATCACTCCTTTGAAGGGCCGAACCATTTGGAACTTGGCGGCCTCTTTCACCAGTTTTGGTTTTTGAAATGATACTACTTACTAAGTGCTGTTATGCTTTAAGAATATTTTTCATTTGTAAAGCACAACAGCAGTTAAACAGATGCAATTTCTTAATTCTACATTTGATTATTTAAATTTAAAATCCTAAATTTTTATCCGTGTACATTTTAATTAAGTGAAACTTCAATCAAATAACACTTTCTTTACGGCACACTTGGAGTTTTTGTTTATAATATCAGATTTATCATTATAAATAATCCTTTTTGCATGCATTGTTGCCTGAAGAGCCTAAAAAAATAACATTGTTATAACAGGTTTATTGTTGTCCATTTTCCATACCTAGTCATTCACTTTGCCATACCCATTTGGTCCTTAATTAACTGAACAAAAAAAGGGTTTGCCGTTTAGAAAAAAAAGGATTAGAGCTCGTATCCCAATACTCACAGCTGTCAAGGAATACAAATAAAAACGGATTCGAGTTCACTCGAACGCAACTAACTATAATTTGAACTCCAATTCCAGGGAGCAAGGATTAGTTTTACTCAATGGTTATGCCAGAAAGTGAACACTGTATTTGAAATGTTTAATGTTTGTGCGTGTACATGCACTTAATTTGTGTGCTTGGTGTTTATGGTTTTTGTTTTAGTTCTAGTTCGTGTTAGTAATTACGCGTTCATTCTGTTTTGTATTTTTAATTTTTCGATTTTGTATGCGTTTTGCTGTTTATGACCTCTGTTTTGCATGTGTTTGTGGGTTATCTTTCATGTACGTGTATGTTTTATTTTTGTGTGTTTTTGGTACTTTAATACAAGACCCTTACAGCCCGTAAGAAGTAGTCAAATTGTTGTAGTTTAGATGTAGTTTCAAATCAGTTTATTTAAATTATGACTACTTCGTAATCACTTCCAACATAAATATCAAGGTGTTCCGATATCATTCAGTGTCAATGGTGTTGTGCTTGTTGGTGGCTTCCCTGGTCAATATCATGAAATGCAACCATTCTACGGAAGAATTAAATTTAAGGGAGGTGAAATTTAATAATGGGCAAGGTAAGCTTTACAGTCGATTTTAAACAACGTTGCCCTCGAAGCTGGATAGTGTGCGATGTCATCGTTAACCTTGTAATAACCTAGGTCTACCTGGTGATGGATATTGTTGCTGTTGAAAGGAACAATAAGAACAGCTACTAACTGATGTGATGGACTATTCACTAATAAGTGCATAGCAAAACAACTGTTTTATGCGACATGCCAAAAAATGTTCAGTAACTATCGAAGAAAAGTTTTTATTATTTACAGATGCAAAACCCAGCAGCAGATTTCGAATATAAAAATTCAAGCCTTTTCAAGGTTACTGACTAAAATTCATGCCTTTTTCAGGTCTGGAAAACACTGCCATTATTAAAGGCCTACAAATTTAAGTGTTTCTCGTGTTAATTAAGCGCACTCGTGAATCTGGCCAGCTCAAGCTACACCAAGATCCTCCAGCTAGTGAGGCTAGAACTTGGTGCCAACCTGGAGAAAAAAGGGAATATCCAGAATAAACACACGAGAAAGATCAGTGGTGAAACGTTATAGATGATGCAGTGATTTAATTTTTTGCATGAACACACGGATGTTCTAAGGAAGGTGAAAGAAATATGCCGAAAATCAACGATAGGACAACAGTAGACCAACGACATGTGCCCAAAGGCTGTTTTGTATAGTAATCTTCAGTAATGGCCAATGTTTCTGATAAACATATTCTTTGACCATTTAAAAACCCTTAATAAAGCATTTTAATTCGAAAGGTTGCAAATAAGTTTTAATTTTAAACCGTGTGCATTTTCTCTCAGCGTGCCATGCTTTTCCCAGATTATAGAGAAAAGTATGTGACTTAGGAACAGTGGTACCCTCAGTGGACTAGCCCCTTAATTAGCTCCTAAATTGAATGAAACTGGTATCACTTATGCGCTACTACCTAACGAAACTAACGCAAAAGGTGACACAGCAGTGAAGCAAACATTTCCATTTCTACAGGGTTTTACATTAGTTGTGCCAGACGCATATCTCCAAAATTAATCAAGTCAGAAGAATGAGGTAAACAAAAAACTGAATTACTAAATCTTGTGTAGAATTTTTTTTTTGCATCATTTTTGACAAGTAGGACCCAAAGGTGGTCCAATGCAGTATTTTGGGTTTTTAAATGGAAAGGGGAACTTTTTGAAACATCCCTCATAAAGAACTCGCTTTCCAAAGCAATACTATGAAAAGAAAATTTTCCCACTTAAAAGTGCTCACATTTACTTGGGAGGTTTTGAGAAAACTACAGGATTTCTTGGCTGCAAGAAGTACAACATATCAGGCCGCTGGTATGAACCCATTGTCCCAAGCAAAAATACCATTGGAATCCTACAGAGGCTCACATCGAGCTAGAAGACGGGAAGTCCGTCATCATGCCACTTGGTATACTTCCTCTACCTGTAAAATCACACAACTTGAAACTCCCTGACCCATTCTTCACCAGGCCTTTTTGGAAGCCTTGGTGAAGATTGCATTTTGGGTGAGGATTTCATGGAAAGGACAAGACTCATGGTTGACCATGTCAACAAAGAGGGCTGCTTCAACAAATTCCCAACGACAGCTTCCCTCTCACGCATAAAGCAGCATGCAGAAGAATTCTTCACAAGAACCTGTTATGGCGAATAGTGGCAGCTAGCGCCTCTGAGACCATAACACCATAACAGAAGACCAATTCTTCCAGCTACAGGACCAGCTGGCGGAGAAGACTTGTTCCCATGACACCCAGGTCGAGCCAACATCCTTGAGCACAAAATAAAAGAGTTCACTTCAGAGCTATAAGACTGTGGCGCATTGTGCTATTAGTTGTGCCGGCTATTAAGAAGGAAATTGATCGAATGAACAAGGAGCTGCAGAACAAAGGAAAGATAGAACCTTATAACAGATTCTGGGGCTCCTTTTTTCTTGAAAAGAAAAATGGTGCTGGTTTCGTCCAGTCCTAGACTACGCTTCCTCAATGCTCAGATCAGAGCCGAAAAGTTCTAAAATCGAACGTCACGAAGACCATCAATTTTCTGATAGGAAAATGCTGTATCTCCATGCTTGACACGGACGCAGAGTTCCATCAGAGTCCTCTGCACTTAAGACTCTATGAACTGTACTATCTTCGTCTGCCATAGAAAGATTGCACGGAAGTGGCACGTCCGTGATGCTGTTTGGGCTCCACAATGCAATGGCATGCCCTAGGTGACTTCATTGGCGCTGTCTGCATCGTCTATGTTGACAATATCAATGCAAGTGAGTCCTGGCAAGATCACCTTACAGTCCTACACACGGTCATCAAAACAGAGTTGATGACGTACCAGTACCTGTTGATGGCAATGGGAGACGAGATGGTCCAGGAAAGTTGCCAAAGTAGTCACTGATGGATTGCAAGGATCAACGCTGTGTTTGGTAAACCAGGTGTGTCGTCGACGCTACTTAGCTTCATGGACCGTCACAGTCGACGTCCGATGATATTGAAGAAGGCGATGAGTCACAGACAAAGAAAAACCAGCCGCTCGCAGGTTCAGGGTCAAAGCCTCTACGTGTGAAGATGTAGACTGGTAGAGTTTTGGTGAAGGGTCCTCCTGCATGTTGTGTCAGGATGTTCGATGAGAAGAGGCAGTAGAAACCGGCTCTTCTTTGGACAGTCCTAACAGGACCATAAACCACGGTGCAGTGAACTAAACTGGTCAATAAAAGGAACTCGTCGCTGGACTCCAGAGTTTTGATCAGAACTCTCGGAAGAAGGGAGAAAGAGGGAAAGGCATAAGAGAATATCTCGTTCCAACCTAGACTGAGACTGTCGGTCCCTCAAGTCAGGAGATCCGGAGAAGGGGACACAAAGAGTGGGAGCTGATGGTTGTGGCACATGGCATCCACGGTGTTCCCTACTTTTGAAAAATGGCTCTGCAGATCTTGGGAGACAGCATCCATTCCGTGGTCGGCCATCACGTTGAGATGCCCGACAATACGTCTGGGTAGCATTGTCAAATGAAGTTCTTGGCACATGAAGAAAAGGGTTGACACCTCGTTCGTGAGAGTCCGGGTGTGGGTTCCACCTCCACGACGTACGTATGCCACTGCTGTGGTATTGTCGGACATGACTGCAACCACTTTTCCTTCCAGTTGAGAAGACCATGTGAACCGCATCAACGATGGCACGGAGCTCCAGCGTGTTGATGTGCAGGTTCGCATCGTCCACCAACCAGATTCTCGACACTGTAAGGAGCACGCCAGCACACCATCAAAGCGTCCGCGAAGAGATGAACATCCCGGCAGGGATCGTGATGGATCTCCAAGCAGAGACATGATGCCGAGCATGCCCCCCACCTGTCAGTGAACGGGAGCAGGAACGTTTCTCGAAAAGTCAGAAACGAAGGTAGAAGGATCCGTGACGCCACCCTTGGATCTTTTTCCCTACGAAACAAGCGACCTTCATGACCTCGATATGATCCAAAGTCCTTATACTGCTGTTGCTGAGAGAGGTCCGAGCCTCGGCAGAACTCATCCCCCCCCCCCCTTTCACCTGACCTACTTGGTAGGGGGAAGGGAGCCACCAAACGACCGACGAAATGGGCCCCTCCGAAAGAGTTTTGAAGTCTTGGGCTGAGTCGAGGGGGCACTCTGCGCAGCGGGTTTCGGAACAACAGGAGCCTTCACTTTGTCACGCAACTAAGAGGCCAAAGACAACAGCTGATAATTGAAGAGACTCGCAGAAGAATGTATGGGCAGCAGGCGCAATTTCCCACTAATGTCCAAAGGTATCCCAGAAGCAGTGTCTCGGTACGCATCCCTACGTCGGAAAACCACGTTCATGAGTGCCCGAAGATCCCAGCAGTTGAAGGCGTCCTTTTGGAAACGATGATGCACGCTTCATCAAGCGCAAACAATCCATTAACATCCATTCGCTTAAGAAAGCACTTAGGGCCGCCGTCGACGGAAAATAAGCCAAATCCGAGTGAGACCCGGCCCGAAGGAACCACCGAACCAAATTCCCATCATTCTCAGCATGACTTAGTGGCATTAATCATAGCAGGGGTGGGCAGGCAGGCAAAAACTTACTCCATTACAGAATGTTCGTGAATAAATTCAGCCTCAGGAAAAGTGCGGCACCGAGCACGCTTCCAAACCATTTGCAGTGAAGAAAAAATTTTTGGGTCATGTAGCAGCAAAAGTTGACCCACAGAAATCTTGGTGCACTCCTTCCTCGTCAATACTGCAAGATCCAAATTCTGGCGAAACAATACATAAGACTGGGGTAAATGGTGAGACGGGGCACACACAACATCAGAATTAGCGAAGGTCGTCCGCGGTGAGTAGGCAGAGTTAACTATGAGTGCCGGTTGCCTTTGTAGAATGTCCCAGGGACATAATGGTGATAAGAATCAGAAAACTGCTTCCACAGAATGAAACCAACCCCCTCTACACAAATGTGCTCATCAGCGGTAGCTATCCTCCGAACCACAATCTTAAGGGTCCTCACTTCAATGTACAGTGTCAAGGCGCAAGGGGGTAGGGAGATTGCGAAGCACCATCGAAGAGCCATTCGACGTAGCCGAAAACTCCAGAATAGGTGAAGTGCTGACATGGCGACGTGGCGAAGTGGTGAAGTAGCAATGTATCAACATGGCAAAGCTGCGACGATCCACTGTGTACAGGCTAACTATTACGTACAGGCAACCCACAACCTTTCTGCGTACTCACTTCTGTCCATGATTGCAAGGTGTGGGAAGAACACCGGAAGTCAGGGCTATACACTCCTGTCCTCTAGAAACTCTCTAACAAGTTCCACCACAAGTATCGCCCAACTTGTCACAGATGGTCTTATCTCATAAATTAAAGAAGCCAGTCTCCAACTTCATGCAGACTCGAAGCTTCCACAGGTGTTCACCCAAATTAAAATCCACAGGGAAAGGGCTCCGCTTGGGCTCAACACCTCTGCCAAGGGAAGCCTGCTCAGCGGCTTGACTGGTTTCTTGGTCATCAGTTTAAGAAGTATTTATTTGTGGGATACTTGTCTCTCCAGCACTCTACAATTCACCAAGATCCTCGGCCAGCTTCACCTCCAACTAGTAGACAGACTTACATCCTTCAATGTCCATGCTTTGTTCCCTAGTCTTAGCCACAAACTCATTCTGGACAAGTTGGACCAATCCGCCCGAAGACTGAGTGTTGTGTGTGGGCTAGGTATATTGACGACACCTTCACTATGCTTTCTGAAGAACATCTTGAATCTGTCACAGACCTTGAACAACTGGAGCAGCTGTCTTTGAGTTCACGGCAGAGGTTGAGAACACAGCCGCCTTTCTTTTCTGGTTGTTCAAGTCCACCGGTCCACTGGAGATTATTGGAGGTCCGGTAGTCTTAAAATTTTACTGGCCCTCACGGCCGGTAGAAAATTCCAAAACAAACAGATAGTAATACAAAAAATGTAGATTTTTTATCCTAATTATAACGGACTGTATCATTTTTACAGTAATTATTAATATAAAGCTGAATGAAAACACGAGATAGAGACAACCGGCTATGGTTGCGATCGTACACCTTACTGTCCCTTCTGTAAACAAGAAATGACGTCATAATTTGTCAGCAAAACCCCGTCTTTCACTTCGCACATGCGCGTTAGGCCTAATCTGCCTGCTGGGTTAGCTGGCTACCGTCTCTTGCATTTCAGGCTAGCGATGGCAGCACCAGCGGAAATGCACTCGAGGCTCGACTTTTTTGTTCTTTTCTGTGGTAGTGCTTCTGATTCTGGCACAGATTTGTTAGATGATCCATTTCTTTAATTTCATTAAAGAAAGTATAAGCATTTTGCGTACTGAAGTAAGGGTAAGGATAATAGGTTGGCCCTAACAGGCTCTACGTAAATTATTTGTAAGCCATTGTGTATAAGAATTGGAGACCAGAATTAAACTGTAACACAAAAGAAAATTCAATTTTATTTTGGATCGGTAAATTTTGTAGAGGTCCGGCATTTTTCAATTTATTTTTTCAATTTTTGAATTTATTTTCCTAAATTCACACACTGGGAACCATAGACCAATCCCACCCAGAGCACTCTGCTGATTCCTTTCCAATCCGGGCATCTGCTCAACTCCTCGCCGCACTCAACAATGAGATAGTACGGATCAAGTATCAGACAGTGTCCAGCGCAGCAGAAACCGAGCACTTCCTCCAGGCCAAGGGAAAATTTCTCCATCTCTGACATCCAGCCCACCTGGTCAACAAGTCCATTGCCAAAGCTAAGAGGTGAAGAGAGCGGCAGTCACCAACCACACAGTCAGCAGTACCATTCCATATGGCGTCCTATGTACCCAACAAGGAGACCACATCAAGCAAATCCTCACCCGTGTGAGTGTCGGATCTATTTTTCCTAACCTGAAATTCCTGCAACCAAAGAAGAGGAACCAGATTCCAGCACCTTTGGTGCCGCCTCCACCACCTCCTGAGGCAGGCCATCACGCCTTTCTGCTCTTCCAATACCCTCTACAAGGTTCAGAAAGGTTTTCCCTTAAGCTGAATGTGTCAAACACCAGTACAACACAAGATCCAAGGGCAGGAACCACTGTCCCGCGACTCCGCAAGCACAGCCACCTCAGAAGCCCCGAGGTGCTCCGCAGTTTCCCACAGACCAAGGCAGCGGTATATGCTATCAAGTGCTAGAACTGCAATGCAATCTATGTGGGCGAAACCAAACGTCGAATTCGCACCAGAGTACGGAAACATATGAAGGCTGTGGAGAAATAAAAGGAAATTTTGAGTGCAGTTGCTGCTCACCACTCGACAAAAATCACGAAATCAAAGCTTCTAAAATTTGACACACAGTACGAGCCCCATCTTCGTGCTTTGGATAGCATCTCCAGACCATCACTTTAAGAATTCCAAGAAAACACTTAGGAACATCTAAGAAGCCACACATCGCGAAGATTATTACACCATAGTTGACCCAGAAACTGAACACAAGTGGAATGCACTCCTCCCCCAACACTCTCTCCACGCTCCACAGATGGAGCCACTATCTACATTTCATCCCTCTTCACCAACTGGAAGCATGAACACGAACAACAAATTCAAAACTACTTCCTGTTTCTCCAAGTCTAAAGGCGTTTCACCCATTAAGAGCCTGAAGAAGGGGGGAGATCTTCCAACAAGATAAAAAGGGCACCAGAAACTTGCACCTTGGTTCGTGAAAATCAAGGGAATTATTGGTAAATAGCGTAAACCTCTCGTTGTGATTTCTGAATTACCAAGTAAAAAACAATGAGCCTTCGGCCTATCGTAGATTTATTTTGGTAGAATAAACAAAACTTTAGTGGAATTCAACACACTGAAGAAAGATGCTACGCACCCACAGGTCGACATTTTGTGCATAATAAACAAAATATATTTAGTGAAATTCAACACAATGGAGAAGGAATGCTGCCCACCACCAGGTCCAAAACTCGTATCGTAAAAACTGTCAAGTACAATACAGTCAAGTCCAACGTTTAGTTTGTGAGGTGTCACACACCTCACAAAAGTGGCGAGATACGAAGATAAGTCTTACTTCGCCCAACTGTTGCATCCAAGATTTTAGGAAGAGAAACTATACACGAAAAAAGCCCATGATGCAGAAAGTTGTAAACTTATGAGGACTAATGGGAACTTCCTGAAAGGTCAAACCACCAGTGGATTGGCGTGTGCAAACCTGAGTTAAGGAACTAGTCAAGTGCAATGAGCCCTCACACTAACTGGGGCCAAAAATGGACTAGATGTGGTGTAACTGAAAACTAACTTGCACACAAATCATGCAACAAAGTAGTATTGACTGAAGACATGGGAGAAGTGGATGCCGCCATTCCTGCCAACAGTGATGACCAGAATCTCAGAAAAGGGAGCAGACAGTGTGCGATTCAAAATAGGATCTCACAGTGAAGAGCAGGAATGGAGCATGCAAGGCATAACAAGAGCGTGATTGCTAAAAACTACCCTAGCACCCAGTAAGCATTTACAGGGAAGAAGCAACAAATGTGCCGAAGTAGTGATTTACTGAACATAGAATGCATGCTCAAGAAAGCCGCACTCTATAGGGAATGTCGCAGGCTATCACCGATGACGGTGATGTGTACCCACACGATATATCACACTCAAGAAGTACTTCTTTCCTAACAATGAAACCGAAGCATTACAATGTTTTACATTTATCTAAAATTTTGTAGAAAGCATCTTCCCGACTCTACATGATCAATACAGGTCACGGCAGGAGGCAAAAAGGTCTCCCCACCAGTCAACCCAACCAACCCACAGTGTAACAGGAACAGCCCAAGTGGAACAAGAATCGCAAAACGTGGCACACAGGTTACAAAATGTGGTAGAGAACTCACTATTTGCGGGAAAACTAAAACAGAGGATCGGACTGAAGAAGGCTGCCGTATGATGGTTGACTAGCAGAGTCAGACTTCCAGTAGGACAGGTCAAACACAATTGGCATTTCACATAAACCCATTGACGATGCAGTCAATGACAAAATATTTTCAGGGTGCAAACTTAAGTCTATTACCATTATCTTTTGGTGTGTAGCTTGTTGTATACCATTATCTTCTGCTCCTCTAGTACCAGTGATGTAGGTAAGATACAGTGTACTGATGCAGGTGCTGCACCACTCCAATGGAAAGAAATGCACAGCTTACTAGATTTGAGTTGTCAAGCAAAATATCCAACTCCGCGAATTTGTATGTTTATCTAGTTAATGGTTTAAGCTACCCAAAAGGACAATCCTTTTGTTAGAAAAGGGGGAAAAATACAAATAAAAGGGCAAAAAAATTCACCAAAATTGGTAAGCCAGTTTTTAATTTAAAGAAATGCTGCTGAACCATTCTCATCATAACAGAATAACTGTAAGGCAATTAATAACTACGCTGTTACTGATAGTAATGTTCCCCTGGAATTCACCGGTTGTAAGAAGGCAAGAGTTTTCCTCATAATGTTAGTCTTCAACAGTTAAACTAACATACACAAATTTATATTTGACTTTGCAGGAAAGACTAGCCTACATTCTTAACTTTCAGTTACGCGACGTTACAGACATCACAGAGAGAGAGAAAGAGGAAATTGAAAAGGGGATGGTGAGAGCGATGGGAAAGAAGAGGCTGACAAAAGTGGGAACTGTGGAGCAGGATAGGAGGGAGGGGGGGATACAAGACAGACTATAGCAGATGGAGTTGGAGAGGAAGAGAAGAATGATCATAAAAATGGGGCGGCAAGAGAAAAGGTAAAGACAAGGGACATAGGGAGGGGAGAAAGAAAGAGGAATGGCATAGCAGCTGGAACACGGTGAAGGGAAGATGAGGATACAAGAGATAGGAGGGGAAGGGGGTGAAGAACGTGGGGAACAGAGGACGAAGAAAAAGAGTAGGGAGGGGAGGGAAAAACGGGATAAGGAAAGAAGTAACTTGGAAGCAGGAGAACAGGAAGAGAATCATGGGAGGAGCGGAGTGAGGAAAAAGTGACAAAAAGCCTGAGTAACATATTGGGGGGGGGGGGGGGGAAAAAGACGAAAAAAATAGCCAGCATGGAAGGACGAAAGAAAAAAAAAGAGTAAGGTAAAGGAGGGGAAGTATGGGGACAGAAAGAGAGTGAGGAGGGAAAACAGAAGAGACGGGGGACACCAGGGTTCAAAATGAAGGCTATCTTATCATAATTGCGCTTTAAGTTTAAGTCAATGACAATGCAAATTTAAAATAGCATCGCAGTTCAGCACCACAACTGTCTACATCATACCAGTATATTCCTGTTCATGCTGGCTGACACAAGAGATGATAATCTCTTTTGTTTAGATAAACTGAGTCACAATATATTCTGCAAAATCACTGGTTCGGCCGTTGCCCTCGGTATATTGTTGGCGGCCTTTTTTTGTTTCAGATGGAAGAGCCAAAATAGCCTCGGATGCATCGGAAGTCATGGTTCTACCAAGGGTTACTAAATAAATTATTCGCTAAAAAATCCTAATCATTATTTGTTCGCGATTGCTAGACAAATTGGCATTTTGCATCACATTTCTGCTATGTAGTTTTTCTCAGACAATTCCAGCCCTGGAAACATGATGGGAACAGGAATGTGGGGAACCAGATACGAGGAGGGGAAGAGGAGTATCCTAGGGAAGTAATACGGGCAACGTGTGGGGGAGAGGAAGAGAAGAAAGGAAAAGAAGACGAAGAGGGGCAGGGATGAGGAGGATGTTTGAGGGAGGGAAAGAGGAGGACCAGGGGAGAAGATGAGCGGAGGTAGGGAAAGAGGCAAGGGGAAATATAGCATGCAGACACAAGGGGAAGAACTGAGACACAAACAGGAAAGGGAGAAGGAAAGGAGTTGGATGGGAAGGGAAGGAAGAGGAGTGGGGGAGGAATAGGATCATGAGAGCTAAGAGAAGGGACGAGGAGGATTGGGAACAAGAGGACTGTTGGAAGAGGAAACAGACACGAAGGGAAATGATGGGGAGGGGAAAGAGGAGCCGAACGGGAGAAAAGTTGCGTAAAGACAAGGGACGGGAAAGAAAGAACGAAGACACAGACAGGAGGGAAAGAAGAGACACACAGATGGTGAAGAGGATTATACACGAGAAGAGCCGTGTGAAACGTAGAGCCGTGTGAAAAGTAGAAAAATGGATTAGAAGAAAACAGAATGGATGAACAGAAGAAAATACAACTGAAAGCAGTTGGGAGAGTCAAGGAAAGAAGAGGGTATGTGGAGCAGCATGGGAGACGGGAAGAAATAGACAGGGAGAGGGGAGGGGGAATGGAGCATAGGGAAAGAGAAAGAAAGAATAAGAGGAGGATGAGGAACGTAGGAGGAGGAAGAGAAAAGAAGGAGAGGAAGTGCGCGGGAAAGGGGAAAGAGAAGAACAGGTACGGGGGGGGGGGGGAGAAACTACCATAAAGGCAATGGAAAACAACATATTGTTGCATGTATTAGTTAACTATGGCTGGACAAAAGTAAAAATAGAGTGTACGTACATTTGTAGAAAAAGCCAGATTTGTTGTCATTTCTTTTAACAGTATCACTGGTCTCAATCTTTCTCGGGCACTGTAGCCATTGCTACGTATTGAACAACTACACGGTGTTGCACTGGGCACCTCGGTGCACATAAATTACGTTTAGTTTATAATTTTAGCTCAATACAGGCTATGGAAAGGCAACGATGTTTTCTTAAAAGATATAGCTTACTTACTCGAAATGAACGCTATACTTCATATAAAAGTTACCTCTAAATCTCTGGAACGTCCTCCATACGGGATCTAACGGAATTTGAGAATAAAATCGGCCAACATTTTAATTCCAGGCAAGGTGTGCACTACACCGTTAGGATTCGTAATCCATAGCAGATTCAACAAATTTGACATGACTTCTAAAGGATCATATAGACTTTCAAACTGTTCGTTGTTTAGTTGAATTCTGCCCAAAGAGATTTTTCAATGAGGTTTGGGATGATGCACGCTTTTGTTGGTCTTGCTTTTGGTCCGAGCGCTTCCAAGTTTTTCAATCGTTGACTTTTTCGTCTGTTGTTGACGAATTCCATCCGGGGCTAAGACTGAAGTTGCGCAATCCACATTATCTGCGACAAGTGGCAATTGCTCGGTGTTCTGCTATGTTTTGCAAACCATAATTTCTGAATCTGACACCTCGCAAAATTTACTTGTAACACTACTACTGTCGCAAATCTTGTTTACTTGCAAGTTTGCTGGGGCCAATGGCCAATCTTAGTCTTGTGTGTCTAATCTTACATAGGTAGACATTATCTATACCTTGTAATTATATTTCCGGTTCCTGCCTCCGGAACATACTAGAACTTTCTATTACCCATAATACCCTGGCCATTTCGCAGTTGTCATGGGTTACCAAAACGTATTTAAGCAAGGGGGTCAGCATGGAAAATCAGAAAGCCTTCGGGCCAGTCAACTGGCTGGTCCTCCCTCAACCCCTGCTAGGTCTCCTAGTTAGGGGGATTTTTGGCTGTTAGGCCTATAGTAGGCCCAATTTTGGTTAGGCTCTTTCCCCCAACCTAAAGTAAGCCTTTTTATTAAGCCTCTGAAACCTAACTTAACCCCAACGTTCCCCAGCTTCCCTTAGAAGAATTTGGTTGTCTAATTTTGGTTTAGCTCTCCCACAGTTGGCTATTTTTTGTCAACTACCGTAAATTGCCTATTCAACATCCGTGGGCTTCTAAACTTAATTCGATAAAAAGGAGGTGGAGAGAAGTAGGAAAAAAAAACAACAAAAAAAATTTATTATTTTGAATCGTACTTCTATCCATGGAAGAGTGTTTCGTGGAGAAGTTCAGCATTCATGTACGTGGTCTGGGTTCCATCTAACATTAACACAATGCGTTAATTCTCATTTATTGACAAATTTAGTTTATTAGATCGTCCCTCCTCCAAATTACAACGCAATTCACCGTTTAAACTAATTTATTACGAAATTATTATCTACCCTTGTTTTGGTGGCTAAAAGGTCATCAGTGCCAGAAACTTCCATCTAGTTAGGATTGGTTTTCATTAGACCAGCAGCTCCCAAGACAGAGCTGATGGACTAACGGAAATCAATGAAACTGAGACTGATGGCTATGCTGCCCGGGCCCCACCAAACTTTACCTAGCTGACAAAACATTGCGCTGGATGCTAAGGACGGTTTGTTATTGGTAGTACGGGAATTTTGTAACAAATTAGTTTAAACTGAATTACGTTGGAATTTGGGGTGTGACGTTCTAACAGACTAAATTTGTCAATGAGAATTAACGCATTGCTAATTATTAATTTTGTTAAATTTGTGATTTTGCAGCAGAAAACCCAAGTTTAAAAGGATAATACCTTAGTTTTGTAACGTTTGACGCTTTTCTGAAATTTCCAGCAGAAAAATGATTAGGGAGCGTAACACAGCTACTACACGATTTCTGGCCTTACAGCATATTTGGGGGTTGGGCATTAGCTTTGCCAGGGCATTTGTAATAGGCGATTTACAGTATAACTCTAAGCATTAGGAACATGAATACGCTGGATCATGCCACGAACGAAAAGTGATGCAGAGAATACCAACAATGGTGTGGAGCCTAGTTACACACCTTTTTCCAATTTGGGTGCAAGCATTACATTACATTAAACAAAGTTAAAGTTAGTATTTTGAGGATAGCAAAAACATCTCTTGCAGTACAACAATAAAACCGTCAAACATTTCCAAGCACCCAAGCAACCAATGCCATGTTCAGGTACGTACTCATAACTAGAAGAACAGATATATTGACCACTCCCAGGGATCAATTGTTATGAATGTCTTTCAGAAACAGAGATAAGGAATAATAGGGACAAAAGCTTACATTCGTATTGCAAAGTTAGACATGAAATTCTTCCAGTCACAAGATGAACTAATGCCCCAGAGACTTTTTTTTTATTAA